>JAROYE020000010.1:12174462-12434462 GCA_029619315.2 Dynastes maya
CATTAAAAAATGTCTTTCCCAAAAATCCCAAATTATCTCAAAAACTAAGCTACATAGATATGGGGAATGCTGAAGAAACCTGAAAAACAGGAAGGCGCCAGGCCACGATGGGATTACCAACGAGGCCATCAAATTCCTTCCCGAAATATGCTTACATATTTGGCACGGATCGTCAATGGAATTCTTAGATTCCTTCATTTTCCCCAGATTTGGAAATCTTCCGTCATAGTCATGATCACCAAACCAGGATCGGACTTTAGTCTCCCGCAGAGCCATAGGCCCATCAGCCTTCTATCGGGCCTGTCAAAGGTCGCTGAGGCAGTAATCCTCAGTAGGCTAAAATTTCAAGTCGAAGAAAGGCGACCGATTCCCGACGCCCAGATCGGCTTCAAGCCTGTGTTATCAACAGACTTTCATTAAGAGGGCGTTCGGCTCACAAGGGAACACCGGCAACCCGGACTCCCGAAAAAAATTGAAATTTTGTGAATTTGTAGAGCGATCCAATGTAAAATCATTGCGCGCATCCGTTTCTGCGGAATCCTCCGTATGTGAAGTGGAGGGGGTTCTAATGAAAATACTACCCCTTGAAATTTGTGCTAATATCTCGAAAACTATTAGAAGGTTTCTTAATTTTTAGGTAGCGCAAATAATGGGTCGTTTCATACATAATTCAACTATATACATCTGTGTCATTAAGTTCTACCTTTAAATCCAAAAAAAATATATTTTCTTATGTTAAATGTATACGTGCGGATGTACTACATATGTATGTAAATGAACGAAAATGTGATAACACTTTTGAAATAATTGTAGTTGTAATTGCGCTTTTTTTAAGCCAATTTATCGAAACCGTCGGGCTTCTTGTTAGAAAAATATGTTTAAAGGCATCTACTGAATAGTTTACCCTTTAAAAGGAACCTAGGTAGAAATACTAGCAATCGATATAAGACCGCAATTATGTGTTATTTGTTTATCATTTATTTGCTAACCAGTATTAAAATGATTGCATTAAACCACAATAACAGCGTGTTTACATGTACAGAATTGTTTTGAAGTGATATATGTCTAATATTGTTCTTGGCGATGAGGTAGCATTATAGATCTTGACTATAAGATTAAAGCTGTAGAATTTTGGAGAAGTAGGAAAAAAGCAAGAAGAACACTTGAAAGTGTTAAAAGCAAATTTAGAAAGGTAAAATCAGTTCAGCAGTATAGATGGGAAGAAAACGTTAATAGAGGTGGTACCAACATTGAAAAAGTAAGATATATCACAGAATATGTACTTATACAGTTCCGCGCATGGCATTGTATCACGCAAAATAACGAAATTTGTTACTCATTCTGCTGCAATAGATATTACCGAATTACGTGACGTAAGCGACAGATTTATAAATAACATAAAACCTCATATTACCCTTGGAAAACACAATGTTTATAATGCAGACGAAAGTGGTTTTAATATGGAAATACTCTCTGGTCGTACATTGTTTCCACGAGGTGAAAAACATGTTGAAGCCACCGTACAGTCCTTACACTTTATTACTCACAGTTTTACTATAATGCCTACAATTTCTGCAAATGGAAGATTATTATCTCCACTATTTCTAGTTTTGAAAGAGGCAAGCGGTACTTTAGGCCCTCGTGTACAGGAAACACTCTTTCGCCCAAATTAATATATACATATCTGCCTCTGCATCAGGAAAATTAACATCTGCGCATTTTAAAACATGGTATACAGATGTTTTCTTGCCAAATGCTGGTGCCAACAATTTGCTAGTACTAGATTCATGGAGTGGACATTGTCCAACAGAACTACATACATTAACGCCAAAAGACAAAAATGTAAATATTTTCACGATTCCAAAGAAGATAACTGCGATGATTCAACCACTAGACGTGTATGGTTTTAGGTTATGGAAACATTTTGTGAGAGCTTTTTCCGACCAAGTTATTTTGATGGGCCACGATATAAATTTGCACCATGGAAATACTATTATCGAGTTATAGTCTCTAACCCACAATCAGTTTTCATCTCCGAGATTTTTTGGCGTTTTTAAGTATTCTTGATACAAAAGTGGATACATTGCGGAGCGACCAAATGCCTTTGAAAATCCAGTAAATTTCTGCTTTGTTAAAGCTGCACAATCCACGCCATTGTGTACTATTTGTGGAAAACCTGCTCTCGTACGTTGCTCTTGGTGTAAGCAATATTTGTCTTTTGAACATTTCTTTTTAGATTACCATTATTGTAATCACTATGTTGAATAAAATTAAATGACAATAATGTATATCGTTGAATTCTGCATGAAAATTTACGGTATCTGAAAATTAGAAAAAGTTAAAAAAAGTTGGGGTGGGGGTAGTTTCTCTATTGAAATTAATAAATTTTGAAACAACGATTACGCTGAATTTAGTCCTCTTTAAACAATTGAAAACCTGTCTTAACTTTTTTTGAATATCTCTAATATTCTTTGAGATATTAGCACAAATTTCAGGGGATAGTATTTTCATTAGAGCGCCCTCCACTCCACATACGGAGGATTCCTTAGAAACGGATACACGCAATGATCTTACATACATACAAATTCACAAAATTTCAATTTTTTTAGGGAGTCCGGGTTGCCGGTGTTCCCTTGTCAGTGTAGCACGACGGGTTGATCTTCTCGGCTCGGGCATAAATCAGGGTTTATCTTAGTTATCAATAGTTCGTACCTCTTGGAACACAAGTTGGTAATTAAGGTGGATGACGCGGTATCGTCCAAAAGACCTCTGGTAGCCAGCGTGCCCCAGGGATTGTTACTAGCCCCGTTAGTGTTTAACATCTTCATGGCAAACTTATCAACGATACATGAAGTCAGGCTGGAACCAGAATGGAAGGTTCGGAATGCTCTATATACAAAAAGGTGTCGACAGGATGTCCGAGTTGTGTAGGAGCGTCTTTCGCTCAACCCATCGAAGACGTTTGCCCTTCAATTCGCTAGAAGATCAACGCCTTTGATCGGACAGTACGAGGTATTTGGATTTGGAACTCTGTAGACGACTGCAATAGCAACACTACCTCCAATGCACTAAGGTTAAGATCCAGAGATCGATCGGCGATCGACGCACGTTCCCCGCTAATCTGCCGGAACTGTAAATTATATATACGGGAGAAAAGGTGTGTCTATAATTCTGCGTCTGTCTTACGCCCAAAAATGGCGCGGTAGTTTGGTGCGCAGCGACTACACTGTCACTAACATCAGAAAATCGGAAAGAGTCCAGAATAGAATCATGCGAATGATAACAAGGGCGCAGCCCTATGTACGTAATGCAACACTAAGGGCTGATCTGGATCTGCCTAGTGTAGAGGAGATGATCACTTCGATTACATAATAGTGCGGGACTTTTAATACCGCGGTATCAACAGACAGAAGGGAAAGTGCAAGGACAGGGAAAACGTCCAACTCTAACCAAAATTAGCTCTTAGAAATGTAGGGAATGTTGAAGAAAGTTGACATTAATTGAAGAGAGGCATCCCAAGACACATTAATATACAGGCAGTTTCATTTAAAAAAATAAACGTGTGCCGAGGGTAAGGGAAACTGAACACTCAGTATAATTTTATGTTGTGCATGACTTCTCTTAGAAAAGTTTTTCTTTTGAAAACTTTATCTAAATTGCTCAGGGAAGGAATTATCTTCCGCCCACGCACTAGATGGACACGTTGTAGATGTTTTTGTCAATTCCACATAAAATTAAGTTTATCTATTAGCCTGGGAGGTGTGAAACCGTTTCTGTAACAATCCAGGTTGAGTCAGAAAAAATACTATAAGTTCTTTATTTTGAATAGAACAGCCTGTATATTTTTGAAAAATAAATTTAACAAAACAGGGGTAGTGGGATTATCTATTAAAATGACAAATTGAACACAATCAAAGTAAGAAACACCTGAAAATTGGTCAAATACTGCTTTACGAAATGTTCAAAATGTCTGCCATTATTAGTTAGGAAACAGCCAAGCCTGTCATTAAATATTCATAAAATATTGTCAAAAGTATACCATTAAATTTCACATATCTGATTTCTAATTCAAGCCTTTAAATCTTCCATATTAAGTGGCCTATTTTCGTACTCTTTTACTAAGTCACCTCACAAATAGATATCTAAAGGAGCGAGGTCCGGGGATCTGGCGAACCGGTCAGTTTAGTTCAAAAATTGACGTATTTTTAAATCAAAATACGCGGGAGCGCCATTCTGTTGAAACCAGATATTTCTTTGGTCAGTATAAAGGTTTTCTAATAGTGGAATAATCTGTTCTCCTAATTACTTCTAGCAAAGTGCGGACGTAAGGTTTCCATTAATAAAAAAATGATCGAATAATGTTACGGTCTGTCCAAACATTCACTTTTTCTGGTCTTTACGTGTGTTATGTCTATTGTCTGTGCCATTAAGCATAGAGGTAGCTTCATCAAAAAACAAGTGTAGTAGGCAAAATCTGGGTCAGCATTGCAGCTGCCCATCAAAATTTCGCAAAAATCTGTTTGTTTATCGAAGTCATCTTCTGGTAGTTCATGAGCTAGGTGAATCTTGTAAGGACGAAACTGACTGATAACACATACTGTGGTCTAGACCAAACTGTCGAAGAGATTTTAACTTCCGCTTTATCGGAAATACCGATCAAAACGCTTCCAATTATCCAAAATGATCTGTTTCGAAGCGAAAATGGTGCGGTTTTTCCACAATCTTGTGAAAACACGTGGCGGCACTTATCAGGTCGTTCCGTTCAACGATTAGTTTTACATATCTTGCATTGCGGTTTGGTTGTGTGAAACTGTAGCAAGTAAGAACGAAGTTTCTGCATGAAAAAAGTAGAGATCGGGTGGTTATTTTCGCTGCAGCAATTATTCTGAACATCACAGAATTTGCCTCATGTGTATATGAAAATCAGAAAAGCCAAGGACATTTAAAAATCTGAACACTAACGTGATGCCGTTGTACTATCAACACAAGCTCATGGATGGATTTGAAATTGTTTAGAAACTGGCTTTTTGAAGAGCTTGTTACATATGGGTTACAAAATTCTTTAAGAAAAATGCGTTGTTGCTAAAAATTGTTGATAAACCAAATGAACCAACATAACCGAGTCCACATGAAAGTGAAGAAGATTTAGATAATGTATATGATCTTGCGACTAAGATACGTTTCTTTAAAGACATTATTCCAGAACATATTGATGCATGGTTCAGTTAGAAAAGAAAGATGACGAAGAACTGTCACGAAGGGGAAAATTGTGAGGCAAAAGGAAATGCAACGCAAAATATTTCACACCGAGAAGCAATAGTGTTTAGACAAGGCATTAATTTATCGAGCAACAACCGGAGGCAAGCACGACTGATATTTTTAATTAAAAGATGGAGATACATTGCGGCAAAAAATCAATACTTATGCAAGTCCAAGCAATTAAAAAGGGATTCTTTTGTAAATCATTATTAAAGTTTTAATAATAAAGAAATGTTTTTAATAGATAGGCACAAAATCTTAAAAGAAATTCTTTAGTAAAAAGTATCCGAAATGGATTCGGCCGTTACCTACGATATGACAAGGCCTCGGCGCTCTTCAATGACGTCACGCTCTTTAAGTGATGCATCGCTATGCACGATATTAGCCTAAGCGGTAAAGGAATCGTTTTTTTGCATTCCTTTTTTAAGGTTTGAAGGGCTTCCGGTTTAAAGAGGATGCCATAATCGACTAATTATTATTATTCGTAATCGTACATAAAATATATTGTATTAAAACAGAACGTTTAACACATTTAAAAACATCCCTTCGCGTTCAAAAATAATTTTGTTAAATACAACGTTAGAATATAAAACTATTTGAACAATAAATTCTTCACGCTTTTTGTCAAATACAACGGACAGTTAGGGAATTAAGTTGGAATAGCATTTTTTTAAGCCTAGGATTTTTTTACTTACACATAGTTTTCACCGGTCCTTGAATCTGTAGCTGTTGAAAAATAAATAATATCTTCTTAACTCACAAACAAAACATACAAAACAGCCGACGCTACAGTTTTTAGGTTATCCTGTTTTTATCGTTTCAGAAAAGGTTTTATCACTTATACAACTCTAGAAAAAACATTACAGGTATCACCAACAAAGAACGAAAATATCACAGTATTTTTCTTAAATAAAACCAATATAATTTGGATAAACCAATTCAAAACGCAAGAAATGATCTAAACGTGTGAATGATCGACGACTTACTTCAAAATACGTCACAGCCTGCTGACATCAAAGCGCTCAGGCCTTATGTATCGAAGGTAACGGTTCGATCCCGTACATTTCGGATAATCGGGAGTCTACTGTATCCAGAGCCTTATCACCACCAGTGGCTATCTTTGGTGTGCCTGATCTGCGTCTGTCTTTCACACTTCGTTTCGTTGAATTTTGTTAGGAGTTCGCATACATAAGGCTGCGTCATTAAAACTCAACTTCTTCTTTTTTAGTTAAGACTGCCATCCTAATCCTTGGTCTTTGATTGTTTATGAATAAAGATTTGATAACTGTCTGTTTGTCATTTGTCATTATCTACAAGATTCCACAGTTGATTTCTTAACTTTCTATTTTCAAAATATTAATATGACCAATTTTAGTTTTTTTTTTAATAAATTAATAATTTGAACAGATAAATCCATTACACCCCATATCGATGAATTTATCTTTCAGAGGACTATTAAAATCTTCGAAAATATACAGAATGTTCCATTTAAAATAAAGAAGTTGGTACTGTTTCTGACTCACTCTGTATAGTTACAGAAACAGATACATCAATGTACCAATTTTCAATGCGAAACATTTAGTAGTTTTTGAAATATTTGCAATATTTCACACTTTTTTGACAGTTTTTCATAAACACTACTGGAATTTTCGACGCTTTTGGAATTTCGTAGTATATACAGATATTTATACAGAATGCGTTAACGGTAAGTAAATTCCTTGGTGTTAGCAATCTATCAAATGTTCACTTATCTCCATATTTAAAGTTATCTAGATAACAATAGTCACAATTTCCGGTATAACACCTGTTTTTAATTCAAATTTTGCAAAATTCCTGATATTTTCAATGTAAGGAATATGCTTGTGGTGGAAAATAACTGCAAATGGTAAGCATTAAACGGAGCTATAGGTATACGCTTGGTCCGGATACGAACTGGTGATTGCCTCTGTGAACGGCAACAGCGCATTCGAGTCTCACTGAGAGATCCTATCCAGTCGTAGTATATCATAAAGCGAGCAGCGGTACGCACGGATATTATAAACATGCATGTCCGCTTAATCATGTAATATTATAATTTAACGCCTTCCGATAAAATGTGTTAATATAGAATTACTGCGTATTTTTCCTGTATTCTCAGATTATGTTAGAAATTACAGTTTCTTATATTCATTTTGTTGCTGCTATGTGATGTAGGAGAACGAAAAAGTAATTCTAAGAAGGAAAATAAACAACGATTCTTATAAAATTAAACTAAAGAAAAATAACTTCGATTAATGTACAAAATAAATTGAAATTCTAACAATGTTACTTTATTAAAATCTCCTGCCAATTTTGAACTTTGTAACTTTTGTGTTTGTTGCGTTTCAATAATACGTTTCACAGTACTTCTACTAATACCGATTTCGTCTGAAATTTGCCGGCTAAAGCAAGATTCGCCCATTTCAACAAACGAACAAACCCTCACTTCTCTCTCCTCTAGGATCACTTGTTAGAACCTTGCGAGCGCATAGATAGACAAAGATTGCGTTAGATAAGCAGCTCAAAGCTACGGTAGTTGCGTGCGGAGAGGCTGGTTGGCGGTTGCAAGTACCTATGCCAGATCGCGCTACGTACAATATATCTCGCACCCCGGTAAAACCTGGACCAACGTGTTTGTAAAGGAAATTACCATTGACTTTAAATAATTTATTTGACTAAATAACCATGTACATAAGTACGTGGAACACATAATATTGCTAGATATCATCTTATATACATAGAAATTGCATTTCGATGCCAAAACATGGGTCTTTTTCCCAAAATGACGTGTACAACATACGTGATCGTAGATTGAGAAAAATATACTATGCTTTGGTGTCCGTTTATTTTACTTTTTAACGTCATCAACATGGAATATACAAAGAACGTCGCAATTTCCCGACAAAATCATTGTTATATGTCTTTGGTGTTTAGTAATAAATTCATTTTTGAAGACGACTTCCCTAGGTCGTCTGATGTCGTTCGTTTAAGTGGTCTGGCGGATTTTGCGAGGGATATTACGACGACGTAGGTAGTAATTGTAGATATAGATTAAAAATAGAAAGAGGGTACATTTATCGTTCGTACAGTTATACAATTTCTTATAGCCTATGTTAGAAATGATTGCCAGTGACAAAGATAACAGAACATTTTAAATAGTACAGTTTAATATATTTCTTCACTGTCATCTCAAGCTTTTTTTTTATTTTATTCGAAAAATATATCATTAACTATTATCTTTTGCGTGAATAAACTACATATGTATACACGAAAGAAATACAAACATAGATTTCAAAGGAATGTACTGATTCTGATGAAAATTTCAATATTTCTTTCTGAATTGAACATGAAAGTATAGTATGTAATATTTTACTACCCAAATAAAGAGATTTGAAACAAATTCTTATAGCTTCTGCGTTTATAAAGCAACTGACGTAAATAGCAAACAAAGAATAAAGATATTTAAAGATTATATTTATATAAGCACCAAATAAGTTGCTAACCAATTCTTTGTTAAATATAATTTTCCGCGTGTATTAAACGAAGATAATAAGATAAAATCACGTAAAATTTGGATATTACCAAAATTGTTTTAATTTCGTTTAAGAAGGCGCAAACACAATAAACATTACCATTAATTATTTTTTATAATATTCAGAGCATCAAACAACATACCGAAAATATTCAACATAGGAAAATTAAATCGCCCAAATAATTTTGAAGAATAATTCCCAATTGTAAATTTGATAGTCTTTGAGTTATCGCAGGAATTGGCAACCAGGGACTCTCTATTTAGGTTACTAAATAATATTCATATAATAAAATAAAGTTTTAAATTGAAGTAAAAGAAAAACTTCTAAACTACACTAATATTTTTTAAGATATTTAATTTCATTGGTCACTTATAGTGGTAAATATGAATATAAATCAGAACTTAGTAAGAGTTTAGAATGAAAAAGGCAACCTTATCGTCCGATTTGAATTTTTCACCATTTTGCGATATTGACCAAGCGGTTTTTAAATTAGAACCAGTAGATTAAAAATGTAATTCAGCAATTGTAAATCTTACAAGTTAATTAGAAAATTTAGAGAAATAAAAATCTTTTGTTGCACGACATAAATGGTCTGAGGTAGAAAATAAGATGAAATTGTTTTTAATACTTGAGATACTATGCCTGCTAGTTATAATCAATTAAAAACATGCATTTGGACTTCTGTCGATTTTCGGTTCGACATATTTTTGCGAATAGACAGACAGTTTCGGACATGCATCTTATTGAAAATAAACTAAATCGAAAAATTCAACAAAAAATCATTGGAAACTATACATTGTACTTATTTTTTATGAGAGTGTGTCAAGTTGGCTTCCGCACTTACGATTTTTTAAATTTGAAAACGCGCACGTTTTGTGCGTAAAAATTTTATTTTGTGCTCATCCCATTTTTAAGATATTTGAGATGGAAAAGTGGGGGCCAACTTGATGTTGCCCTAGCACTTTGACTTTAAAAAAATTACCACGCTATTGCTTTATGCCCGTTTTGTGTTGATTTGTGTCGTAAAGATTTTATTTTGTGTCCATTTACTTTTCGAGATAATCGAGAAACAAGATATACGGGAATGTGGGCTGCTGCAGACTCTTATTTAGCAGCATTATTAACACTAATTTTTCGATTTTCTGCACAAATCAGAAAAAAATAGCTACAAAACGATAGGATGATCACTTTTCAATCTCGAATATTTGGAAAATGGGGCAACCACAAAAAAAAATTAGAATTTCTTTCGTAGGAAGTATCCAAATAGCTTTCATTTAGGCGCCTTAAATTTGACAACCACACGTTCAAATAAGTTAGTAAAGTTGCATAACAAAGCTATTATTAACCCAGCCATTCAAAAAATTCAAAGTATTCAAAGTATTTATTTGAGATTTATAATCAGTATAATAGTGATGGAATTAAAAATTAGGTAATTTTAAAATGAAGTTGTTTTTGGTCAACAACAACTTGGAATCACTGACAAAACCCAGTTATAAAACCTTATCAACTTCTGTAAGTTAGTAGTGGTACAATTCATTAGGGTGATATGAAAGACTGATGCCATTTCACTCAGCAGACATTTTTTGGAACAAATATTACCAAACCGACTTTATTTCGTAATTCTGTACCGTACATAAAAAATTGTCGGTGAATTCTGAACGAGCATTGGGCTGTAATGTTGAATTGCTTCTATTCATATTGAATAAATACATTTGCCCCCGGTTTACGGACAGTGAATTAAATATTTAATTACGAATTAGCACGTTAATCACTAATTAATTCAATTTTGTGACGTCACTTATCACAATTAGCCACTTTAATCATCATTTAAATTAATTCGTGATTAAAATCAAACGTCACTTTGACATTTGTCAATATTAACCTAAAAAAAGTGAAATACTAAGGAAATACCTGTTATTTGCATAAACCTAAGAATTTCTTTAAAACAGAACAGATGATCATCTAAATATAGTCGTTAACACCGGCTAAAATATTTTTGTGCTGTCGATTGCCCCAAATCACGAATTAAACCAGCTCAAAATGTGTACGTAAACAGTAATTAATTTAACCACGAATTAAATTGTAATTCGAGATTAACTTATTTCAAAATTAAAAAGTGTTGTGTAAACCGTGGGTTAATGCAATAAAAATTATCTGTAAGTGACAAACGATATATTTGATTTTTCCAGAGAATACTTTACTACGTGCTGTGTTCTTAGATAATATGCATGAGAAAAAATAGATCAACTTTTGGTAGTTACATGCAATTGATGATACTGGAACTTTTATCCCGATGCCTTTTTTAATACAAACACAACAATAATTGGCTTATAAAGTTAAGGTGGTAATGCAATAAGCATGAAAGCTTTAAACATAAAATAAATATTCCTTAGAGCTTAGAACTTTCTGGAAGAGGTTGAAGCACGCATTAGACGTACTAAGCAAGCACTTTAAACTACTATTTCTAAAACAACTACCTATAATTATTTTGTGTTTCTACACGATATTATTTTTAATATTACAAATGAAAACATGTATAACATTTAGATAAGAAAAATGCTGCGTGTCGCAGTCTTGCAGTGCAGCATTCAATTATAGCGTTCGGGTCGTTTCCGACCGGCCGGTATAATAGCGTACAAAAATGAAGTAACAAACTATTTTCTTTAATATATTTGAAAATTACCGCTAATACTAAAAGGTTGCGTTATTGTATTTACCCAACTGAAATGCTGTGTAAAAGATACGAAACGTGTTACTTTTTCCGCTTCACTACGTGTACGTTCTTTTATTTACAACAACTTATTTGGTTATTTACAACAACTTATTTGGTATTAGTTCATTTTAAGCGCGACACAAATAGAGCAACATTCATTGTTTATAACAAGCTTCATCAATTTTATAACGTGGAAGTGCTGTAAACAAACTGTACTATTAATTGATTTTGACTAAAAGAACATGCGGAAAGGTATTCCAATAGGAAATGAATTAAAGAAGAAGTAATTAGTGCTTATTTCAGAAAAGAAACACAGTGTGATATTGCGCGAAAATTTGAAATAAAACTTTCAATGTATCAAAAATAATAAAAAACTACAATGATAGGGGACACATACAAACTATTTCGAAACCCGAACGTCCCAGGAAAACATCTATTATTATCGATAGAAATGATCCGTGGATGTCTGCACCGTATATAAACGCTGATAACCATAATTTTGTTATTAGTAGCAGAACTGTATAAAGATTAGTAGAAGCACGACTATTTTTAAGAAAACCACCAAAGAAACCGCTTATTAGTAAGAAAAATAGAAAGACGGGCCTAGAATTTGCTAGAGAGCATATTACGCGGACAAGAAATGATTGGAAAGATGTTTTTCAGTGACGAAAACAAATTTAATCTATTTAAATTAGACGGCATAAGGCGACAAATACACAACATACAACAGCTATTGTGAAGCATGGTGGTCGCGCAGTTTTCGTATGAAGCTTCTGTACTTTATAGAGGCATCATGGATCGTTATTGCTATCGGAATATATTACAGGATGTTAAATTGTCTTACGCAGAGTGGGAAATGCGTCCGAGGTTCATATTCTAACACAGTAACGATCCAAAACAATGTTGGTAAAAGAACGGTTGCGCAAAATAATATATGTCATGAAATGGTCAGCCCAATCAACCGATTTAAATCCCATAAAACATCTGTGGAAAGAAGTCGTGGTCGACAGGCGTACACATCACCGAACACACTAAGGCTAAACTTACCCAAAATATTGAGCAAGTGTGGGAAAATATTGGCCATGATGTAATTGAAAAATTATTAGCGTTGATGCCCAAGAGATGTGCTGTAGTCCTAAAACATAGTTCTGTTGCATTAGTTAAGTATTAGTTAATATTATTGTGAATCTTCAAACTATTTGTTGTTATTAGTTTTCAGAAAATTTGTTTTGTTGCTTTATTTTTGACGCACTAACCATTGTACAGGGTGATTCAGTTATATTTGAGGAAACTTAAATAGCGTAATCTTCCAACCAAACTGATGAAAAAAACCACATATAAGTATATATTCAAAAATGCTTCGTTTTCGACCTGCAGCTTGTTGAAGATTTTTATAATGGATTTATAATGGATGAAAGCAAAATTAATCTTTAATAACAAAGAATCTGAGTCAGTAGTGTTCCAAATAGTTTTCTTAAAGGTGTTCAAAATGAAGTCCGTTAACGTCAGTGCATTTTCTACAACACTGAACCAGTGAATCAATCACGCCAGATATTTGTATTGAATTTTCTTAAAATGAACTTCTTCTTGTATTGACAAGTGTCGCATACACTTTATCTTTTAATCCAGCTGAGATTTTATTGAATCCAGCTGTCATTTGCAATTTTAATGTGCAAAGTCAATGAGGTCAATGTGGCTGGTAGTCAAAACAATTATGATTGAAGAGGCTTGCAATGAAATGCAACAAGATCCAGTACAAATGTCCGTCGTGATTGATTCACTGGTTCGGCGTTGTAGAAAACGCATTGGAGTAGACGGATTGCATTTTGAACACCCCTTTTAATAATACATTCGAAACACTAGCATTTAATGTAATTTTCCTTGTTATTAAATGACCAATTTTGCTTTAATGTAATTTTCTATTATAAAAACTTCCAACAAGCTGTAGCTCGAAAACGAAGCATTTCTGGATATATGTTTATATGTGGTTTTTTCATCAGTTTGGTTGATAGAATACGCTATTTAAGTTTCCTCCAATACAACTGAATCACCCTGTACAATGAAAATATTTATATATTTAGTAAGATTTATTTTCATTTACTTTCTCTAAAAGTACATGCATATAAGGCATAGAAATGTAGTGAATCATGCAAATAAATAGGTATCCAATCACAGTCTGCTTTGATTTTCAAATAATAGTCTATTAAACATATTTGTTACTTCATTTTTATCCGATATATATAAAGCATTTGTGAAATTTTACTCCTAATTATTTGATAAAAATAAAATTAAGATTTTAGTTTTTTTAATAATCTAATATATCGAGTTAATGTAGAATAATTTTGTTGATTTCTATAACGAAAAAATCGAATTCATTTCAAATCTCTTTTTGATAGCATTTTGAAACGATAATATATTTCATTATTTAACATACAGGTAAAAATAATCACTACGTCCTAATACTTTTTACTTCAACATACAAATACATAGAAGGTATTGTCATTCAAAGACCAATATACATTTCTAGTCTTCCAAATTGTAATAAGGAAATATATTATCCCTTCCATTGACACGGATGCCAAATTAAATTAAATAAATTATAAGTAGGCAATAATAAAAGATAATTTCGATGCAATCACAGTTATACAATTTGTTTACAAATATAATATTTATATTATATAAGAATATGACTTGTCAAGTAGTACGGTGCATACATTGCACATAGTTATAGTAGTACTTGCAAGCTGTAATAGATTATAGAAATATGTGTTCCATAACGGTTATTAATATAAGGTAGTAATAACACATAGAATGATATAATAATATACATAAGAGGTTCAATCATAAAATTAACGCATCACAAATAAATCTGTATACGAACCATTCTTTATTGTTCTAATTCAAACGTTGTACTTTACTGTTTATTCATAGGAGATGAAAATATTTTTTACTTTTTTTTAAGTTTACTGATATTTCTTAACGCACGACGCTTATGTGATTTCTAGAAATAATGGGTGAGATTGCAAGTGAATCTAAATCTTTAAATCAAGTTTTCTTTGTAGTTGGTCTCCATTTTCTCGTTTAATTATTTTTAGGGAAAATGTTTGGGAAAAAGTTCTTAAATTATTCATTCTATAAATGACAAATTATTAACTTCGAATAACAAAATGGGCGTAATAGTTATTTATGTCACAAGGTATTAAGTCCATTACGTCTCCCACAGTAGTAGGAAAAGTACATATTCCTACTACCGGCATGTAAGTCAATCATTACTGCCCGGATTAGAGGGACGTAAGTGCGATTTGCCCTTGATAGCGGGATGTAATGAAATTTTACGTATCTAAAATTCAAGTTTGAATGCAACATGCAGTGGCGTAGCTCGACTTATTTTTTAAATTATTTTAGCATAATAAAAAACTAAAATAAAGTCTTGTATTTCCACCGCGCATCTGAAGCGTTCGCCATCCTATAACGCACAAACTGTACGTACAGTAATAACACATTAATATAGCAAGCACGACAGAAATTGACAATTACTTCAAAACATCATAACGTCATAAACAAACGTCAAATATTTTCGTAAAATACTGATGTTTTCGATATTTTGAGCCGGTAATAGGAAAAATATTGTATGCCACTCGTGTCGTTGCGGTCTCGGATTTATTGCATACCTTGGCTTCGTCTCGGTCTGCAAGACATCCCCGACCGCATTTATGACATAAATAACAATTTCTTTTACCCAACGAACTTTATTAAGAAACAAGTCTTTGTTTTTAATCAAGTTTTGTTGTTATTAATCGCAAACTTTATTTAATTTGCAAATAGATGTATTTTAGAGAACTGCATTGGAAAATCTAATCTACTAAATTTTAAAAGTAGGTTTACATGGTGATGGTATAATTCAAATTGTTACCATTAATTAAAAAAGAAGTTCTTTACTAACGAAGGTACTGAAATATAAAGCATTTAGTTCTACACTTATTGAGAGATCCTGGTATAAGCCATGGTAATCTAGGTTCAAGTTTAGTGTTTAAATAAATGAAATCCATAATTGCCATTGGCGCATTTTATCAATCATCTTAACATAGGAAAAAAAAGTCATTGTTCTACACAATAATTTTTCTTATTCATCTACCTATTGACATTTAGTATAACAGAAAAACATTTAACATAGCCTGTCGTTTTCTTGTCAAAATTACAAAATTAAACATAAATTTATCTTTAATTATGTTTAGTTATTGTTTCTTTATTAATTCTCAATGCAAAATAGCATACACATTTGCTTTTCCAAATGTATCTGCACTCGCCAAACTTATTTTATACCAGGGATTCTCAACAAGCATAAAATCATATGTTCTATATCTCAGTAATGTTGTTAATAAAGAGCAACTTTTTATCAAGAATGGTAACTATTTGACATATACCATCAGTCCCATTAAAAGGAGGCGGTATCATTACTATTCACTCTGTATAGCATACGTCACCCACAGACGGGTGTTACTGATTGATTAATATGGATTTGAGTACAACTATCCATTTGGAGTTATTTTTGTTTGGAACTCGGAGAGTTGTTAGTTATTTGGCGAGATATGTTCTTTTTTGAATCTGTATTTTTTCGGTATTTTATAAAATAACTAGTTACTTCATAAAATACCGATTTACGATAGTTAATTTATAGAATAATTTGTTACTTGATACTTTAACTAGTTATTATACAGGGTCATTCACGACGATGGCCCATTAAAAGTATGTCTGTAAATAATTAAACTATCTTTTTTAAATTTTAGTGGGCGATATTATAGATAACGATGTATTTCCTAAAATATTTTCAACTTCATGGCACCCTCGATTAAACCGGAATCAACTTTTTTATTTCAAATGGTACACCCTGTATATTATGAATCCTTTAGACAGACCTCTCAAAGACAAGTTCAACAATATGCAATATCATAGATGTAGGCTGTACCACTTTTGAGATATTACATTTTTTCTGAAAGATTTGATAAACGCAGAGGTTAACTGAAACATCAATATCTTCTAATCGGCATTACCCATGTTAATCAGTTTTATTAATTCTATTGGCAACATAAAATTGTCTTTATTGCTATAAATACGTATCAAAAATATTATACAAAGTGCTCCAAAAACCTAGTCCAAACATTAACATTTTCAACTAAAGAAAATTCAATTTTTTTAAACAGAAACCCCTATTTTTGAGAATGTCTACGTATTCTACACCAAAAACTCTGGGTAAAACATATTTTACTTCCTATAACTAAATTCGCTCGTTTTCGAGTTATTTCAAAAAATCATGGAATCGATTATTGATTACCAAAAAATAACCAGAATTGACAAGGTAGGCTGTTTTGCTTAAGCTAATGACAAATGAACACTGTGACATTACGTTAACATGTCAGTGTTTAAATTAAATAAAGGAGCAAGATGGCATACCCAATAAAGATTTTATTTAGGTTCGGTTGTTAAAGTAAAATTAAAGCTAAATATTTAATTAATTATTAGTAAATGTCTAATTAGTAATAATAACATTAAATGAAAAATGGATACAAAATATTTAAAATTATAAAAGGCGTAAACGCAAGCATTCAAAGAAACTATACAAATTAAAAATGTATATTATAAATTGTAAATTTACTGCCTTTTGGATTTCTTCTCCGTTAAGGCTGGCAAAAGCTCTCCTTACCCTGTCCTCCAAGATTTTCCGAGTATAAATGGGACTGTCGTACGAAGTCAAGAGGAGTTAACTCAGGGGACTTGGCTGACCATGTCCAAGGTCCTAATTTCCTCATCCATCAATCATCAAACATTTCCATCAATTGATCTGTAACCAGTTCCAGAGTTCCATCTAATTGGTAACAACATGCTTGCATTTCGCCCACATTTAGCCCATTAATAAATTCCATTACGAAAGTTTGTAGCAAATTTAAATATCAATGCCATTTAAATTTTCGTCATAAATTTGATACGTAAGGTTATTGTCTTTCATAGCACAAAATACATTAAAACTAAACTTTTCTTGAAAATTTTGTGGTTTTGTTAAATGTGAATTAGTGGTGGCCCAATAATGTTTATTTTTAGAATTATACATCCCATTCCATTCACAAAATTTGTTTGTTTGTTTCTCATTAGCTTAATTTGGTTGTTTACTGGTAATAAATAATCGATTTCAATTTTTTTTAATAACTCGGACACGAGCGAATCTAAGTATAAGAAGTAATATGTTTTACTCGCATTTTTTCAAGTAGAATATGTAGACATTCTTAAAAATAGTAGTTGCCATTTAAAACAATTGAATTTTTTTTAGTTGAATATGTTAGTGTTTGGATTACGACTTTGGCACTCTGTGTATAATATTGTTGATATGTAGTTATAGCAGCAAAGAGTATTTTATATTGCCATTGAATATCCTAAAACTGATCTACATGAGTAATACCGAATAAAAGATGATGTTTCAGTTAAACTCTGCGTTTGACAAATTTTTCACAAAAAATTTAATATCTCGAAGGAAGTGCATCCTACACCTATGATATAAAATAAGTAAATTGATATCTGTTTCCGGCTTAATCAAGTGCCATGAAGTTGAAAATATTTTTAAGAGATTCTATCTATAACATCGTCTAACAAAATTTCAAAAATATAGTTTCATTATTTCCGGAGGTACTTTTAATGGGCCATCGTCGTGAATGACCCTGTATAGAATATCGACTCTACTCTATCAAAATGGTAATAAAATGTCATACCACATTCCTAACCTTAAAAATCACACCAACTGAAGAAGTAAACATGAAAGAAAGCGATAAAGCAAATCTCGAAAATGAAAATAAAGCGAAATAAAGAAAATGGAAACAAAAAATATGTAACTTCTTTAGAAACTTGTTCGGACAGTTATTTACTTTGCTTAAAACCGATTCATTTTAGATGTTCAACAGAAATATTTAGTGAAGAGGCCAATGAAAAAAAAATCAAAATTCACGATGCACATTGTGCCACGGAAACACGTTTATTTATTTGATATATTTTTTTAACAACTACCTTATTTTACAAAATAATTTTATATTATGACTATACTATATTCTACTAAGTAATGAACCAGTAAAAAACGCATGAGCAAACGCAAGCTTTTCTGTGAATGGTTAATTTTGGAAATTGTAAGCCGGCTACAAACGATATATTTTATATCTGACACTGACACAATAATATATCATTACATTAATTCTTGCACATCGTATAGTATCATCTTTAAAGACAAAGAAATTACTAATTCAAAGTAATATTAATTACATGTAATAAAAATCATAAAATATGCCAAGATACACGATTTTTAAACTAAGTTATTCACAAATATTACAATATAAATAATTAATTGAATGGAAATAAAAATTAGGTTGTCAAAAAATTTTAACGTGCCTTATTTTCTCATTTGAGTGACAAGTTTTGATTATATCGATCTATTTATTACCGATTGTTTGCCTTGTTCGTGTGAATCAGTGCCTTTGTGGTTTAAGCTTTCTTCGTTTTATATGTTTATCCAGTCTTTGTTTATTATGTATATTAGTATTCTTTAAGATCTTATTGGTTTCTAGCGACTTTATAGGTAAAAATCGTTAATAAAGTTTAAAGTAACTATACGTAATTGTAGGCTTACTTAATGTATTTTTTTAGTGTTATTACTGTTGTATTTGTGTTTGTATTGTGTGTGTCTTTGGACCATTTCCTATACTTTTGTAAGTCGTTGGAAATAAATTATTATTATTATTAGTACGTCTGGTATTTCTATTATTGGGAAATGTCTTCTTAATCATATGTAAATTGGGCTTCCTTATGTGACATCAGCAGATTCCACGTGACTAGTCCATTGTTTGGTGGAATATACTATAGTTAAAGTGTCAGATAACAAAACTATTATATAATTGAACTATCGTAAGTCGGTATTTTATGAAATTGCTAGTTATTTCATGGAATAACGGAATTATACGCTAAAAATAATAAAGAAATCACATAAAAATCACACATTTTCGCCAACATATTACCTTCCCAATTTAGCATGGAAACATATATACTACAAAATTAGTGATATGTGTATAAAAAACAATAATTTAATGAGCCCCCTTCAATTAAAAAGTACAATCACAATTCTACACGTTTAGCGACTATTAGCTAATCTAAACGAATATATATTTAATAAGTGTACAAGCTAAAATATAAAGCGACAAACAAAGGAAAGAAATAAAGTTAAAAGACAACAGATAAAAAAGACAACAGGTATCTCAGAATTAACCTATTACAGATTTCCTAATGACTGATGAATATATTTTTTAGAAAATAAATAACATTCATATATACAACTACATTAAATACAGGTTTATCTATATATAAATTACAATAAAATAACTAACTTAATATGTTTCTCTGTAAACAGTGCATCTAGGTAGGATAAAATATAAAACTAAATACAAATTTATAACAAGGTTCTTTTAAAACTTATATGTTACACAATATAGATGCCATACTCCGAATTTGTTTGTCCTAAAATTCAACTATACAGTTATAATACTAATACAATAAATATATGTTTTTACGAAAGTATATTTGACTAATACAGGAAGTAAAATCTAAAAAATTTCAATTGTGTATTGCGCTGACATTTACAAGTAATATTTTTTACTTTACTACGAATTAATAAAAAAGGAATAAAGCTTTTTAGCATTTGTTGTGAATACACAGTTGTATTGTATTCATGTACATTAAACTAATACCAAGTCATGCATGTACGTAACATTTTATAGGATATTCCGTTAATGTTTTTGAAAATAAAAAAATACCCTTGCAAAGCTTCGCCTTACTCACTATGCAATCTTCGAAAGATGTATAATTTTAAAAAGTAATTAATAATAATACTAATAAAAAGCATAAATAGACTAAGAATTGAAAATAGCATTATATGTAATATGATACTTCAAATATTCGATTAATGGTAATATCTTGTGGCTATATGATCAAATAAACGTATAATAGAATAAAATTTATCATAATTTTACTTAATTTCACATGCAAAAAGAAATGGCAATATTTATACATTTTTCCAAAGATTATGACTCTACATTGAAATAATATTCCGCATATAGTAGTAATTATTTAAACTATCATAATATAACATACCTTTGATATAAGCTGAGTAACATATACAAATAGTAACTATTTTTCTACATAATATATACAAATTAGCAATCCAAAAATAAGTGAGTGTTGGCAATCAAAAAATCGAGGACCCGTAAGCAAGTCACAATATATATATTATATATTACATCTCAGATAATCCTTTATTCTTTATATATGTACTTTTTTTAGTATGCTTTCTCTATTTTATACAGATATATTGAAGCCGAGGCACATATATAGATATAATATCTTCATCAATTTATATGGCTGAGAACAGCGAGAACTGAAAAACTGATTGAATTGTTGCTATTATATTTCTCTTCTACAATTGTTATTGTCTCACTCCTCCCATATGCAAACTAACTTAACAAAGGTAGAAAGAGTCAAAAAATTCCTGAGAAAATAAAATTCCAATTATGTCATCCAAGAAAATGCAACTTAATATTGTCGAATGTACGGGGGGAAGAAATAATAATTTAAAAGTGCGATAATAACATCACAACAATAATATTAAATATATTACAACTAGATGTTGCCAAAAAGTTCTTAATCGCTATTTTGAATAATACAAGAAGTGTAAATGTAAGGTAACAAACAACAAGGAAGGGAAAGGCCACTACAGGACGCGCGTGGCCATGTTGTTATACGTTGAAGCGAGTTTCGGATCCGTCCGCCAACATCAACGTCACCGTCCGATTGTTTATCCAAACTAATTTCGCTAATCTCATCGGGTTTAATCGTGACACGTCCGCTATCGGCGCTGTACTGTACGATTTTATACAGCGCGTTTGAGCCGTACCCAAGCCAAACATACCTACAACAAAATAATAAATAATGACAGAAAGGAAATGTGCAAGTTTGAGGTAATCAACTTACAAAATTGTAATTATGTACTAAACACAAAAAGAGTCTATGCCTCGAATCGCTTCAAATTACACCCAATTCTGTTTTTACACGAACTTCTTTTACACGATTTTGATTTAACACGAATTAGAAAAAAAAATTAATTCTCTGTTTACACGACTTATTTTGATTGAACACGATCGACCCAAATTCTAAGAAGAAAATTTTGCTTTACTTTAATTTTTATAACTGCGACATTGGAGACGAGGAATGTAATGCGATTTCCATTTGCGGGAATTCCCCAAATTTTATAGCCTCGGTATGGAATTTTGTCTGCTTTGTCTGCATTTTGAGTTTGGTGTTCAAAGTGAAAGGTACCTTTGTGATGTTTATAAAATTTAATAAAAATTAAAATAAAATTCATGCATAATACATATTTATTAATTTTGCGTAAAAGTCAATAAATGGTAAGTTATAGTTTAAAACCTTTGTTTTATTAATTATAACTGAAATATTTTTCGGTAGCCCTTACATAATAGGCGTTTTCCATTCATAAATGATGTGAACAGAAATTATATTGCATGAACTGAAATATTCAGATCAATTGATGATGCGAAAGGATAAGGAACGATCAATTATTCTTGTTCAACTCAAATATACATAACCTTGAAACTAATACCTATTAAATAACAGAATTTAAGCATAATAAGAAAATATTTTAGTATGTACGGGAAAGAACTTCACTTCTGATTCATTAGTTGAGTTCTGTTTCATTAGTTCATTGAGTCCGATACATCTACTTTTTTACGAATTTTATGCTTAACCTCACTTTTATGAAGTGATACAAAAATATCTTTAGTGGATGTACTTCAGCGATGATGCAGCGTCGGTGAGGGGGGAAGTCATTGCATCAGTTCATATACGCGAAAGGGAAAGGTTAACTACTGATGTGAGGCGATATTAACTGATATTAGTGGCGAAAGGAAAGCAATGAATGTCACATAATTCACCTATAACAAAAGCGAAAAGGAAAGCGATCTCTCTGGATATTAAAAACAAAAAGTATAAATTTTCTGCGAGTACAGGTTGGATGACAGGTTTTCTCAAAAGACATGCTCGTCACAATATAAAAATTAAAGGTGAAACTGCATTTGCACATGAATCGGCTGCTAAAGAATTTTCGCAAAAACTTGCTAAAATAATTGAAGATGGAGGCTACACTCCTGATCGAGTTTGGAAGGCAAATGAAGGTGGTCTTTTTTGGAAAAGAATGCCGAACAGAACTTACGTAGCAAAAGCGCAGAAATGAGCTGGTGGGTTTAAGGTAGCGAAGGATCCTGTGACCTTGTTATTTTGCTCCAACGCTTCAGAAGATCGTATGTTGAAACCACTGCTTGTAAATCGGGCCCTAAAACCACGTTCAATGAAAGGTGTAGATTTGAATAAATTGCCAGTTCACTGGATGGCAAACAAAAAAGCTTGGGTTACCACAGATATCTTTACTGAATGGTTTAATAAATGTTTCGTCCCAGAAGTTACACGCTATATGAACGTCAAAGGTCTCGAATTTAAAGTTCTTTTGATTATAGACAATGCATCCGGCCATCCGGTCTTAGAACATCCAAACGTACAATTTTGTTTTCTGCCGCCTAATACTACATCCTTGATACATACGTTAGGTCAAGGTATAATTGCGACATTTAAAACATACTACGTAAAGCAAACATTTCAGTACGTTGTGGACAAACTAAACGATGAAACACTAACAGTCATTGATGTGTGGAAGAAATTTTCAAATATGGATTGTATCGATCAAATTGAATTAGCGCTAGCTGAATTAAGAACATCAACTTTGAATGCATGTTGGAAAGCTGTTTGGCCAGAATGTATTAAAAACAAAGATCCCGTCCTCCCTAATACGACCGAATTTTCCAACATCATAACATTGGCACATACAATTGGCGGAGAAGGATTCGATGATTTATCGTTTGAAAATATTGATGAATTATTAGTTGATACAGTCCTAAGCGAAGATGAAATAATAGAGGTTGTCCTTAAGACTCCTGATAAAGACGAAGATCCTGTTCTAAATGCAGATTTAATCAAAGAAGGTCTTGAACTGGCCAGTAAATTGGGTAATCATTTTGTTAAACATGATCCTAATGAGGAACGAACTGGGAAGTTCCAACGTGATCTGAAGTCATTAATGTCCTCCTACAGAGAATTATACAATGGTCTAGCCAAAACACAAACACAACGATTAATTACTGAATTCCTTCTTAAATCCACCGAAACATCGGCACGACAGGAGGCTAGTACTAATTTTGTTCAAGAGATTACAGGAAGAATTTCACCAATGGAGCATGAAGACGATAACCAAGACATTTCTAGTGATAGCACTTATATTGCAGTCTTACGTAAACGTATGCGTTTATTGTCAGAAAGTGACAACGAATAAAATCTTTTTATGTGTAACTCATATTATTTTGCCAAATTTTTGTGTTCATGAATTAGTGACATGTTTTTTTCCTTTTCAAATGATAATTTACTTTGTATGATACATGTGCAATCTTAATGAAATAAAATGTTTAAGATCCTAGCATGAAAACTCATGATTTATTGCATTATTTTTGCTGATTTCTTAGGACTAGAACCAATCTTCTTGTTCGAATCTCGAACTATCGTTTATTGTATTGTGTATATTAAGATATTCATTTTAGCGGATTACGTACACCATTGTGCCTTACAATTTTGATGACATTGAAAGGCTATTTCTACCGCCACGCTTATCCTAAACCGTTTTCTGTCGCTACGCACACTTCTACCGCTACCATTTTGAAAAAATTGGCCGAGTATCATCACTAAAGCGTGACAAACGGTTATACACGCAGAGCCCCTGCACGGGGGGGTGTATGTACGTATGTGGATGCAGAGTTCAGTAATGCGGTAGACATTGAGGAGTTTGGTCGCTCGGTTATTTATCGGATTCTCATTGTGTGTTTTCGAAAACATGGGACGTAAGCCTGGTGTACCTCTTGCATCGCATGTGAAGAAATATATTTGGCGTTTCCCAGGTTTGGAATTTACAGGTGCCCACATTAGTTGCAAATTTTGCGGTATAGGGTTGCTAGGTCCCACGACCTTTGAATGTAGAAGTCATATTAAAAGTAAACGTCATGTATTGAATTTAAGAAACAATATTCCGTACTGGCGATTTTTGTATGACTTTATTTTCATGTTGAGCACGTGCAACATCCCATAACACCTAGTAGATAATGAAAACTTTCGTCTTTTTTGGGATAAATATGTTCCATCATGGAAGCTACCAACAAAAAGACAATTGCGGTACAATTTACCACATGTGCAATGTACAGTAAAAGACTATATGAGACGAGTTGAGAAATCAAAAAATCTGGCTCACTGTGGACGAAACTACTGATGCTCAGAAACACAGCGTGATTCATATTGTGGCGCGTCCTTTAAAACGTAATGGTCCAGCAGCTTCCTTGTTGTTAGCCAGTAAAAGGATTGAAAGAACTGATGCCGAAACCGTTGTAAACATAATAAAAAATATGTTAAGAGAATTTTGTATCGTAGGAGCCTAAATCACCATGTTAGTTTCTGACAGAGCCGCAACAAAGTTGAAAGCTGGTAGGATGTTAAAAGTATGCTTTTCGACTCTTCTTCACATAACATATCTCATACACGTATGCCATCTCGTAGCAGAAACAATTCGAAGCAAGTATCCTAGGGCGAATTATTTAATATCATCTACCAAAAAAGTGTTTGTGAAATCTCTCAAACATATCCGCGTATTCAAGCAATTGTATCCACAAATTTCGCTACCACCTCAGCCTGTATTGACGCGATGGGGAGCATGGATCGAGGCAGTATCTTACTATCGCAAATATTATTCCCAAGTGAAATATGTCATTTTTAAACTTAATTTTTCTAATTCTCAAGCGGTTCGCGAGAGTCAGCAACTTTTTTCCGATCCGGACGTTAAAAAAGAAATAGATGACATTTCCATAAACTATTCTGTAGTGACAAACTATTTCGCAGTTAGAAAATACTCACTTATCTATACAAGACTCGTTAAATAACATCATCAATTTAGCAGCCGCTCTAGAAAGCTTGACGGATCTTATAGGACTAGATGTCGCGGAAAAATTTCGTGCAGTTTTAAATAAAAATTCGGATTTAGAAAAGGTTCGATCTATATCTGGAATTCAAGACTGCACAGAAGAGATACAGGAGTATTATTCAATCTTACTTCATTAGATGCTGAACGATCATTTGCAAAGTATACGAAAACGTTTTCAGACCGTCGTCGAGGCTTGACCGAATCGACAATGGAAGCATTGCTTATGTTGCAGTAGTACGCGGCGTACCATGGCAGTCGCACATTACCGCAGTGGTCATCGATACGTCAATAAAAGGTAATAATCTATTATTTTTTTATTAATACTGTGTCTATTTTTGCGCGGTACGCCCCGGACGATTCCACTAGTTTCTCGAACATTATAAATAGTACACGCACACCGATCAACCGATAATAACCGAGCTCCTTTCACGGTGCCTCTGCGGATGCAACCGTTTGTCATGCCTTGGTCATATCAGACGGTCATTTCACCATTCATTCAAAAGATAAAATTAACAAATAGAAATAAAGTGATTACGTACCCGTACTACTTTGCCAAAAGCACAATTTGTTTTCGCCACATGCATAACTGACTAAATACTTCCCGTCGGGACTGAATGCTGCCGCTGTAATCGCTGCTAAATGGGCTGAAATTGTTGTACACTTCGTTTGACGTAACTCGTAAAGAGTTAAAGAACCATTACTTGCACCCACTGGAAAATAGACGATATGCAAGTGTTGAAAGGCAATAAATTATTTCTTTGATAACGATTATTACCTGCTATTCGTCTAGTTGCTGCGCAATGCGAAACCTGATTAAATTTACAAACTACAGGGAACACTTCTTGTAATCCTTTGGTTTTCAATTGGCCGGGATCAAGACAATGTAAGATTATATCCATTAACTGTGAACAATAATAAACTCTTGACAAGAATTTTGCGATACAAAAATTGTTAATCTTTACAGAAACAATCACTTTTTTAACAAATTATACACCTTTATGCAAACACAGTGTTCTGAATAGATTTATATGCGATATTTTTCGATAACGTCTTCATTATTACCTGTACAAAAAATTCTTCATACAAAAATCATCATTTATAAGTTTCAGAATTTAAAATTATTTTTAAATATACAAGATGAACCGGAAAAAGTTATGTATTAAAATTGTGTTTTTTTAAACAGGATACATCAAGACATATTTGGCTTCCACAACAAAATCTAATGATGTAATATTTAATATTTCTCTTTCCTTCTTTTCTTTAGGTATTACTTACAACTTGGAAGTATGAACACCCCAAAGTACAAGAAAGTAAACTTTAATTATATTAATGATGTGTCAAAGATTTAATTTTTCAAGTAATATTTTTTCATTACTCTATACGTTTCTTTTTAATTTTTGAATTGTGTTATTATTGTTAAAAAGGAATTCATTTTGGGATCAAAAAATTGAAGACAGATATACTTTCATGACAATCCGCGACATAGAAATCGGATCAAACCACAGGCTAGTAATAGCAAACATGCAAAGTGAGGAAATAGAGAAAGAAAAAGATGAGGAATACACAAGAATAAAAATACATAACTTGAGAAATTAAGAAACAAGGAGAGCATACCAAATTGAGACTGATAATACACTTACCAAATTTGAAAAAACAAAAGACCAGTGGAGTGCAGAGGAAAGATGGAAAATACTGAAAAAAACTCTCATTCAAAAAGCAGAGATTACATGCGGAAGGAAAAAATAAACACAGGAAAGAAAAGAACAGATTGGTGGACACAGGAAATTAAAGAAAAAATTAAAAGAAAGAAACATGCATGGCAAAAGAACAATAAAACGAAGGAGGAGACAAATAGACTGGAGTACATAAAAGTCAGAAATGAGGTTAAGATAATAAGGGAAGCAAAAAGAAAAAGCTGGGAATAGTTTGGCAGAGAACTGGGTGAAAACTTCAAAAACAACAATAGGCAGTAGTAGGTAAACTACACCGGTACGGGCGCACTTTCAAGGCCATTCGCGGCCGTGGATTTATTCGGGCTTTTAATCCGCGGGTAATTTCAAGGTCACTAATCAAACTTCAATTCCGCGAAATTACCCGCGGATTAAAAGTGCGAGCCGCTAATCAAAAGTGCCTTTAGCTTTGATTCCGCGAAATTAGCCGCGAATCAAAAAAAAAACGCGGATTAAAAAGCGTGACCTTGAAATTACATGCGGATTAAAAGCGCGAATAAATCTGCGGCCGCGAATGGCCTTGAAAGTGCGCCCGTACCAGTGTAGCCTATCTACTGGCAGTTTTGGAATAGAGTAAGAAATATGAAGGGAGGAGCAAGAAAAGAAATAAAAGGAATTAAAATAATGCAGTTTGTCTCGTTAATTACTGAACGTCCCTCGTAATTGAAATCATCCTCCATAAAACCAAAAAAATACATATAGGGGTTCTATTTACAAGAAACACTACTTGCAATGCTTCCTCAATTGCTTTAGTATTAAATTTGAAAACTTTAGAAAAAACGCTAATGCTGCATTCGTTATTGAATTGTCTTTTTGTTAATTGTATCTTAATCAACATTAAAAACATTACCACTTTACTAATTTAATCCACTTTGTAACAATAATATCACATATTTTTGGTCGATCATCTGAAAAATAGTATAAAGGCTATAATAAATAATGCTAGTCTTACCTCTACTAATAGTTCCGACATTTCTATTGGTAACTTATCAATCAACATCTCCACACATCTCAGTATTTCCGGCTTGGCTTTATGCAAGACTGTATTGTTCATATTGATGTTCAGCGTCTGTGCGTTTTGTTGCATGGTATTATACCTAGCTACTTCTCTCGCCATTGTTGTTATAAAAGCAGCGGGTCTAAAGTGACATACACAGAATTCAAGGTTAAATGAATAATAAAATATGAATGACCCACCTCGCCGTCGCTATCAAAACAAGAGCATGTCTTGCTGTTCTACAAGAATCGACTAGAGGTGTTAATGGAAGGCCGTAAGTCATATTTGGCACAAGTTTATCAGCTTCCGAACATAATTCTAATAAACCTACGAGTTAATTTTAACATTACTTTAAAATTAAGCAAACTACACTCTGTATCACAAGAGCATGGACATTGTAATTTTAATTTCAAGGTCGATGCTGGTAAAATTTTATTGGTATACGATTTATCCTACCCCAGACTAAGATGCATTGCATGAAAATGATCAGTTTCATTAGTGCTTTGCTGTAAGACGTAAACGCAATGAGTACCGCATACGCATTACATGAGAAAATCTAGACAGTTTGTTAGTAAGTGGGTAAACCGATATAAAGCTACAAAAACAATTGACGATTTACTTGGAAGGGGATCAACCCGATCGACTACAGAAAAGGAGGACCGAGTTGTCGCATCACTGTTTAAAAGGAATTCGACGTTAACATTGCGACAAGGTCAGACAAGTTTATTAAAAAAAAAAATATAGACATCAGTCCAATGACGATAAAGCGTCGATTAGCTGCATCGGGTTATGGGTGGCGAAGTACAAAGCTGAAACCTTTTTGAAAGAAGGGCACGTTCAAAAACGCTTGCAGTGGGCAACCGAAAATATCGACCGTGATTTTAATAATGTGATCTTTTCTGACGAGTCTTCTTTCTGGGCCTGGACTTCTACATCACATGCTTGGTCAATTCGTGGCAAACTTTTGCTTCAGAACACCGTTAAACACCCTATTAAGGCGTATGTTTGGAGTTGTTTATGCAGAAAAGGCTTTAGCGTGTTATTTGTTTTTAATGACAATTGAAATGCGAATAAAATTGTAAAAATATACAAAACGGCATTGCTAAGGTCTTCTCGTAAATGATAACAGCACCTGGGTTTTGCAAGAGGACAACGACCCGAAACACAGGAGTCGGTTATGTGCGGAGTGGAAGCAAGAAAATGGCATCATCTCACTAGACTGGCCATCTCAGTCACCGGACGCGAACCCGATAGAAAATGTATAGGCAGTCATGAAGGTAAAGCTTCGGGAAAAGGGTGTGTTTACTGCGAAGCAATTGTCATATCAGCTTCGAACAATATGGCTTTGGCGGAAAATCTTGGCGATAGCATGCCTAGACCCTGTCAAGCAATACTGGATAACGCAGGGGAACGGACTTCCTATTAGGTGAATGCATCTTAGTGTATATTATGCATTTTTAAATAAAAATTTTAAATTGGCTATATATATGCATCTTTTTATAATATCGTTGCCACATTCTTGTGATACAGAGTGCATTTAATTTTTTAGATTACCTAACAAAATTTTACTAATATCTAAGTAAGGTTCCCACACAGTAAAACCACGACCAATGAGATCTATAGCAGCTCTTCTTAGTGGCGTATAGGCAGGTAACTTTGCAGTAGGTGGTGCCAATAATAAATGCGACAAGGCCATTGATGTCAGTCTTGCTAAATTACTATTTCCGTTACCTGTTGTTTGAAACGAGTGTTATAAGGGAAATTGGATAATAAAGATTTTTACACTTGTATAACTGACCAAAACCTTCGACGATTGAACTTTTCCTCTTTTCTTCCGCGATCTTCTTTTTGTCTTGGATGATATCCTGTCCAAATTCGGCTCCTATAACGCCTAGTAGTATTACGGCCGTCGTCTGTTTCCGCTTTAATTCGGCTAAACTCGACGGTTTTCGAATCTGCTCTTCTTCCTCCTCTTCAAATTCTTCGTCCTTCAAAAGAAAATATTAGTAGTTACAAGGTTCACAGTAACGCTCATCTTTCTTTAAAGAAGATATTTAAAACGTATCACCGTTCTAAAGAGGTGCTTCTTCAACAAATAAATAAGTTTACCGCCAATTTTTTTTTCTTAAGAAAAGCGCTACATATTCAAAGTAACTAATAATGATAGCAAGGACTGTGGGGTAGTATGACAAATAACACTAAAGTATCGGCGTACTCCGCACCACATAAGTTACATAACTGTGTTATGAACGCATGTTTCAGTTTGCGAAATACATTCAAAAATCTTCTTAGCAATCCGAAAGATAAACCGGACGTAAAAGAAAATTCAGGAATTTATAAAATTGCATGTAATGACTGTGATAAAACCTATATTGGTTCAACGAAACGAGCGATAGGTACTAGATTCAATGAGTACGTCAAGTGTAGCACGACACATAAACGAAACCGGGCATAATATTAAATTAGAAAACCTGAAATTGATTAAGAACGTAACTTCGCCACGGGAATTAGACGTTTACGAAACTATTTACATTAAAAGGAACACAAACTTGATGAATAGAGAGATCGGACAGCTGTCTTACTCTAGTCTTTTTGATTTACTGGGGTAAGACGGAAATATGGTTTACGTTTCGTGCTATAATGACAAGAGACCCTTTCGTCTATTTTTCCGTATATTTCGCATGTTTTAGTTTTAGGGTGCACAGGCAGCAAAAGCAGGTACTTGCGAATATTTTTCTCGAGAGTAGGGATAAAACAGGGATGTTAGAATTATGGCCAATCTCACCGATCAGTCTTATATTGAACCAAAATTAAGTTTTACTTTAATTTAATAGTTCTTATTATTTTATTTAGTTGGACTGGAGTGGAACTGTTTTCCCCAAAACTAAAATAAACACTGCTTATTATCTAATACGTTATAACGTATATAGGTGAAATAAGTAAGAAATATACAAAAATTTCTTCAAATGTCGAATTAATTATCAATATTGTAATTTGCCACTTCATTGTTTGTGCGAATTCTTATTTGTCACATTTCTAACGTCAAAATTAACGAGTAAAGACAAATGTCAAAATTAACGAGTAAAGACAAACGTCAACACAACACGTTATTAATAGTCAACAAAAAACAAGAGGATTCGAATACACTTCAGAAGAGAGAATTTGTTAATAATGTTAGTGAATGGCCATAAAACGGTGATAGAAACCAAAAAACAAAGCGGATGCGATGACAAATATTGAAAAAGAGGCCTGTTGGAAAAAGATTGCAAATAAATTTAATTCTTTATTGCCGACAAACACAGAGATGTTTCTTCTTAAAAAAAATATATTCAAATATGAAAAAGGCAATAAGATGGGAAACAGCGAAAGAAAGGCTAGAAATCTTTAAAAGAGGCGGTGGGCCTGAAAATGCTGGAAAAATTCTAAATCTAACAGTAAAATGATATATATATATATATATATATATATATATATATATATATATATATATATATATATATATCTGTACCTTGAAACAAGAACAACCAATGTTAATATTTTTAGTTTTGAGGAAAACGCTAAAGAAAATTAACTGTTCTTGCATTGTCATTTCTTCATAACCGTGGTTGGCATTGGGGGATGACTTTTACAATAAGTCAGAAAATGATAAATTTACGACATTGGCTGTTCTAAATGTCATTTCCCAGTTATTAATAATATGTAGGTATATTTAAGTCTATTAAATTGTAATTAAATCGCGACAATTCTAAATCTTGGTTCATATTTTGGAGTTTAACACTATAACAATACCAGATATACATCGCACCATTCAAAATTTTCAGTTACACAACACAATTAATCGTACGATAAATTGTTCAAGAAATCGTACCGATTTTTGCTGTTTTACACGCTACGATACAATCGAAGATCACCTTATTCAATTAAACGACCAATAAATCGCGGCGTGTAAAACAGGCTTAAAATCAAGAGACCGATAGAACCTTCAATTGTCGGTCCCGTCCATTATTATCTTTCTATTGTAAGTGAATAGCAAGTCCATTGTACTTTTTGTTCAACAGTTAGTTATTACTACTTTCAAATGTTAGTGTTTATTTCCTTATGTTCCAGCGACTATTTTATTTCTTCATTTCTACGGACACAAACTACTTAGTTCATGGAGGAAATAAGATTAATAATGAGTAAGAATTACAACAATACATTGAAATGGTAGTTGATATGATTTGTTACAGGTGAACCTGCTGCTGTATTAAGGCCAATGGTCATAACTAGAGCAAACTGCGCTGAAAGCCAGTGGCTGACGCATAAAAGTTTACAAAAAATAAACACGGCCGGATAATTCGGTATAAGCGTCAGTATAACTGCGACTCGAAAGCCGATCTGTTGTGTATGCATCTACGCTGTCGTATACTATATCGTAGTTCTACGTTTGTTTTGAAAATGTTTCCTACGTCGCGAAAACGACCAAAGTTGGACACAAGAGAATTTATTGCAGAAATGCCTGATTTAATGTGTGATGGCGCTAAAATTGTGTAGTGTGTAAAATAGATTTAATGTGTTGGTCGAAAAGTGATTGTCTACGGCACGTAAATAGTGCAGGGCATGTTTTAAAAAAAAATTCCACACGAGATTATGACAAATTGAAATTTAATTTATGTGTTTATTGCATGTAATTTACCATTTCATTTACTAAGGAAGAAAGCATACGTCTCGTTTTGGAATGAATATTCGGACTTTAAGTTACCAAGTGAGAGAACATTACAGAGAGTTGTGCCGTCTGCTCGTGAGCATGTCGAGAAAAGAATTAAATCGAAGTTGCAAGATAAAAAACTGTGGTTATGTGTGGACGAAACAACAGATCGTAAAAAACATTCTGTGGTTAATGTAATGGCACGCACAATGGAACCGCATCGACCGTCACCCTCAATTTTACTAGCTTCCAGACGAATACAACAATGCACTGCCGAAGTAATTTCAATGTTGGTGTTAAATACATTGGAAAAGTTTGAACTTTCAACAAATCAACTGTTGATATTTATGAGTGATGGTGCCGCAAACATGCTTGCTGTAGGTCGATCTCTTAAAAAACATTGTGCTAACTTGTTGCATATTACATGTAAAATTCATACTCTCAGTCTCGTAGCAGATAGTATCAGAAAATGTTATCCCGAGGTAGATGGTCTAATAGCACATATAAAAGCTGTGTTTGTAGAATCCCCAAAACGTATTCGGGAATTTCATAGACTATGCCTCGGTATTCCTGAACCACCACAACCTATTCCTACTCGTTGGGGAACATGGTTAGAGGCTGCATTTTATTATCTTAAATATTGTGAGAATATAAAGAACGTGATTTTAGAATTCGACCCAAAGGAAGCTGTGGCTGTCAAGGTAAGCCGCTTGAAATTTCAAGATAGTCAAGTTAAAACAGATTTGGAAATTATTCAGAACAATTACGTGGAACTAGCGGGTGCGATAGAAAAACTACAAAATTCTTCGATGTCGTTAGTGGAATCTTTGCAAATAGTGCAACATGTTCACGCACAGCTATGCGCGATAGAAGACGCAAGAAATGTTTGTGTTTTAGAAAGGTTTGAAAGTGTTTTAGATAAAGACTCTGGTTTTGGCACATTAAGACAAATTTGTGAAGGTGCGTCAACAGAACCGTTAAGTTATTTGAAAGATTATTTTACTTACGCAAATATAACGTCACTAGATGTAGAACGTTCGTTTTCGGCATACAAAAACACTTTTTCTTCACGCCGCACTCACCTTGCCGAAACAACTTTGGAAACATAGCTAATGTTACAAATATTAAATAGACATTATCCACTTTGTGATTTCACGGAGGACTCTTAAAACGGTAAGTGGTTGAGCACGTATCACATTTAATTTATTTTGTGTAAACTTTTATGCGTTCGCCACTGGCTTTCAGCGCAGTTGCGTTGCTCTAGTCATAACTTCGAAGAGCTATTGTAAGGTAAACCAATAAACGTTCCTAAAACTTTAACAAACACCGCGTAATTTCATATTAAATACAAAACTTCTGCAAATATCTTCTTCAAAATAAGTTTTTATTTAGCAAATAGTAACATCTGTCAGCATAAGATCATGAACTTTTTAAACAGCCTCTATACCGCAAACAGTTTGACATATTGTACACTTAAAAAAAATAACTGAAGTTTCTAGGTAAAGGTTAGTCTGTAAGTACTATTAGTTGAAAACTGACACCTAAAATCCTCTTTCTCTAATCCAAAAATCAATACTAAATGAATGCACCCATGCACACTACATTCGTACACTTTGGCGATTCTACTGAAATGAAAATGACCTTTTGACAATTCGAAGATAATTCTGTTCATCAAAAGAACAGTACCACTAACTACAAAATTAATTATTCTAATTCTAAAAATGAAGGGTATAATCAAAACTCATATTCCCCATTTTCTATTGAAAATTAGTTATTGAAATCTAAACCCTAGCAAAATAAATCGCTTTTAAAACTAACTTTTTCTTATACAAATACTATCGGTATGTTACATTTTTGAGGTTAGTTTTAAACTATCGCGGTGACATTTTATATTAAATTACAACAGATTTGTGTGACTCCTCACCAGCCTGCACTTTAGAATCCTAGCACAATATTGGGAGAATACAGTAATGACACTCGGTAGTTTTTGAGTCATAAAATTTTTCAAAACGTAGTATGTGCGTGGTGGCAGAAAACGATCCTCCATTGGTTTAGGATGAGCGTGGCGGTAGCAACAGCATTTAAAAATTGACGGACAGATTTCATTCAGAAATAGGTCAAGTGCATTACTGTATTCTCCCTATACTGCGGCCTTAGTACGTATAACAATGCTATAACGTGGGTAGTCTGAAGAGTTCTCAGCCTAACACAAAAATATTTTTTTTTTGTCAAATTCAGTTTCATTTCTCAACATGGTCCCCTTGTAAGTCTACACACTTTTCCCAGGATCTTGAACGTTCATCGTCAACAAAGGTGGTACAACCACGTTTAAATTTAGCTGGCCAAAATTTCACTGTGGCAAATGATGGTACATTGTCCCCATAAACAGCGTTCATCTTGGTTTTAAATTACGTAGGCGTAATACAAGAATTTAATGACGGCTCGATATCCTATTTTTTCCATTTTTACAGAAACGCTAACATCGACTAACACAAACGACTGTTAAACAACAACTTAGCGTCCAACATAGCCGAAATTTTCAAAAGTATCTTTCAACGTATGCACAATTATATTACCGGAATGTTTTCGACGAGTAACGCCATCTCCTTGTTAAGGTTCCAAACTTTTCAGACTACCCTCGTATGGAATTAATGACCCGGTAAAAAATCTTTTGTTTGATTTTACTCCATCTTCATCACATAAAATATTTTTATAAATTTCTAGATATAAGTTCTGTGCAAACATGGCATCATGGCGAACAACTTAATACAGAACGACCTCTTTAAAAATAAAATGTTAGTAGCCATATCTCAGAAACTGTACACATTAAACCATCGCTAAATAAACTGCGGAGCTTTCAAGGTACTAACATATACAACTACGGAATTTTCTAAACATTGGTGAAGCCGTTGCGGAGATTTTAACGTATGTCCCCACACATGGACTTCAAATAAATATACAATATGATCATAAAAAATCGTAATCAAGAGGACCATGTTTTTTTTTTTTAATTACTTTTCACATCAGAGGCGTTCTCCTTTTATCCTATTAATTGAATATTTATTGATTCAAAATCACCATATAATCACTTTGACGCTGATAGCGTTCCATTTACAAATATTCAGTTGCTAAGATATTGAACAAGTTTAGATTGTAATCACTTGCAAATCATCTCAGTTTATAATCACTTAGTTATTTCGTAAAAGGAGGACACCTTTGATTGACGGTGATAGCTTTCCATTTACAAATATTCAATTTCGGTGCAATTGCTAAGATACTGAACAAGTTCAAATCGTAATCATTTATTTTGTTGGTTAGTTATGTTGTGGTTACATAAATTGAAATATACGTTTCTTTTGTTAACATCTAATCACCTCACTTTCAGTTGAGCTGATTCACTTTCTAATCACTTGCAAATCATTTCAGTTTATAATCACTTAGTTAATTTGTAGAAGGAGGACACCTCTGATAGTTAAATCCAACATTGAATCTTCAAATTACGTTTGACATTTATTAAGTTTGACAATTCAAATTATATTCGATTTTCATTGACGTATCTTGTAAATTTTAAGGTATGCTTACTACAGATCATCAAACATTTATCAGTGAAAGTTATTTTCGTAATGGACAAAAACAACAGAATGTGGAATGCTCCTGTTCTATACAACTATGTGTAGATGACATTCATCTTCAGTTTCCACATTTTGCAGTATCATATCTTAATGATCTTAATTTACATGAACAAATTCTTCGCTTTGTTGCTAAGTTTCATGAAACTAGTGCAGTAAGTCGCAAACTCGGTACTGATAGACTCAAGAAAAGAGCTGCTGAAATTATTACGGATGTCAGGAGACGTATAAATCATTCACCTAAAAAGTCAATCAGAAAGCTTTCACATGAAACTAGTTTGTCATATGGTACTTGTCAGCATATTCTTAGAAAAGAACTCGAGAAACATCCATTCGTGTTGTGCAAAAACTCAAGCCCATTGATGGCAGTGAGAGAGCAATACTGCAATTGATTTGAATATTACATGAATGATGATAATATCTTTGACAAATCCTTCTTCCCAGATGAAACTTGGTTCCACCTTAATGGGTTTATTAACAAACAAACTATGCGTATGTGGTCCAGTGAAAACCCTTATGTCATGAATCACGATACAGGAACCATTGCATTCCGAAAAGATTGCTGTTGGGATAGCAACTTCACGAAGAATTATTGGTCCATTATTTTTTCAATAAACGATAAACAAAGAAAGACATCATAACTTGTTGCAATCTTTTCTAAAGCAGTTGCGTGATGGCGAACTAGAAGATGGATACTTCCAACAAGATAATGCCACGGCTTACAAAAGGTTACAAACAATGAACCTCTTACATGAATGTTTTGATAATGGTGTAGTAGATTTTCCTCCACGTTCTCTTGACCTAACTACCGCAATACATCGACTATAAGACGCAGGTCACACACAATACAAGAATTTACCGATGCAATCCAAAACGTTTGTGACACGATAACGCCTCAACACCTCGTCAACGCATTTAACAACATGAAACGACGAGTAATGATTTGTATTGAAACGGAAGGAGATCACTTTGAGCGTTTACTATAATTGTTTGCTAAATTCTTCTCTTACTTTTACTAGGAAATACATTTTTTATTCTGCTAGTTTTATTATTATTGACTTAGATTACTACATTAGCCATTTACGCTTTAAACAGAGACTTATTTGTATCGTTACTGTCAAATACGTCAAATGTAATTTGAAGTTAAACGGTCCATAATGACTTCTTCCATACTAATGGTAGAAATAAAAATGGTCTTCACTCTCAAAATTCATTAATTGTATTAACAGTCATAGTTTTAACGTGTTGTGTCCCTCGTGTCCCTCTTTACAGCAATTTTAACAAAGCTTTTAAATGATTGATGTACTTAGTTTGGGTCGTAACCAGTGGGGAAAATTTCAACACACATTCAATTTTATTTATTAACAATTTGTTTTACTAAATTCTAACCTGAGGATGTGCGCAATGCACGAAACTGGTAGCACTGTTTAATTTAATATAGCATTTTGTGAATGACCATCTTTATTTAATCCCTTATTGTAGTTTGAAGTTCTAATCTTAATTATTATTTTTAACAAGATTTAATTGTCGGATGTAGTTGTAACAAAAAAAAACATGGCGCTCTCGATTATGTTTTTTTTATGATCACATTGCATTATAAACTTAATCTATCTACATTTTCACAACTAATAACTCATTTAGGCGATTTACCTGTGGATCGGGAGTATTCAATTGTCCTGAATTATTGTTCACATGATTTTGGACAGGTTGCGTTGCAGCCTGAGGATTTATAATTTCAGATTGTGTATACAGTGGAAGATATTGCGCCCAAGAGTCTACTAATGTTTTTCGGCCTTTTGGACCCATCCTAAAAAGACAACAGTTGTGGTCTGCATACTATGGAGTACAATGAGGACAAGGATTACCTTCCCAATTCCGCCAGGAGTAGAGCTTGCGCTGCTTCCCTCACCTCAACGCAATGGTGCTGCCACCTCTTAGCCATCATTTCAACTTGAGGTCGTTTGAAATTCAACGCGCCGTTGTTGACAACCTAAGTAAAACGGAATCACTATAATTAAAAATTAAATGTAAACAAATTAATACCTTGTCGGGCAATAGAACGCAATGTAGGGTTGCCAAGAGTGACCAAGCTTGTTTAATTTGAGCCTGCTGTTGCGTATATATCTCTTCGTGTTCTTCATCTTGCCTACTCCAATTTACTCTGGCGTTCCATCTAATAAACGTTACGATAGGTATACATTGCAATGAGAATAATGAGTAAAGCAAACCTATGCAATTTCCTATTGCGCTCTTGTTCTGGTACGAACGTCGCATTGCTCATTGACATTAACGTGTGGCTCAACGCTATGATGGCTATCAGGTGGTTACTGGTGAGCGTAGTACTCAACTCCCAGTGGGTTCGAGATGTAAAAACGCGCGTTAACTGTTCCCGCTTAATTAATTCAGGAGGTAAACTATTCGTGAAGGTGCGATCCACAGATTTCATGTGATCATCGATGTGAATGGTATTATGCCAAGTTGGAAGCAGCAAAGACATGTGGTTTGATTTTGACAATACACCAAAAGATATAGGAACCTAAAGAAAATAAAACTTACGTATTAATGTTAAGCATTATCATAATTATTTATTTGACATACCATTGGACGTAACAAACCTAGTTTGACTTGACAAACTGTATCTAAATCATTATCCAAACCCCAGGCGTGCAGAAGAGACAGTAAGAGTTGAGCAATTTCCATACCGTGACTAACTTCGACGGGATATATAACAGGTTTGTTGTTCTGTTTCAAGTTAATATCATTCATATCTGCAAATAAGACAGACATGAACACCAACTATTGTTTAAGCAAATATTAACTCGCAATTTGAAGCAGTTGTTTTAATTAACTATTGTAAATTAAATGCAAATTATACTTTTTTCAAGTTAAAAATAAGTCAAAAATTTAAAAAAAAAGGGACATTTCGTATTTATGCTATCATTACCATTAACTGCTGATGTACGAGGGCTGTTCAAAAACTAATGACTATAGGGACCCTGAGGGAATATATGTTGCGAAGGTTGGCAACACTGAATACCATCGCGTAGCCCATTCTCTTGGCCATCTATAACAATCAGTTTCAGGTCGGCCGGTGCAGTGAGTGGAAGTATGTGACGATTCGCGTAACGTGTGTTAGATATTCGCCTACCATGTCCAGCATGGATAAAAAGTTAGAGCAACGTTGTAACGTGAAATTTTTGGTGAAACTCGGGAAGAACCGAAAAGACGCATATGAATTATTGACTAGGGTGTATGGTGAAGATGTTATGAACCGGGTGACCTTCTACAAGTGGTATAAAGTGTTTGAGGAGGGTAGAGAGAGCATCGCCGACGAGCCGCGCGAGGGGTGCCTTTCAACGTCTCGCACCGGGGTTCCACAAGGCCATACGATCACGGCAGATTATTACAAATCGGTATTGATCACGATGTTACGTCATTTTACGAAAAAACGCTCACGGCATCGCTACTGTACCCCACCCACCGTACAGTCCAGATTTGGCACCTTGCGACTTCTGGCTGTTCCCCGAACTCAAGTTTCCGCTCAGGGGACGGAAATTCAAGACCAATCACGAGGTCATCAAAGCTGTGGAGGCGCGCTACAAGGAGCTCGGGAAAGATGGTCTGGCGTTCGTGTTTAAAAAGTGGCAGGAACGGTGGCAAAAGTGTATTAGAATCGATAGGGGTTACTTCGAAAAAGAGCATGTAAATTTGGAAGGCTGAATAAATATTTTTTTCTGTAGAGCATTTTTATCATTAGTTTTTGAACAGCCCTTGTATAATCAGAAAGGTGGCGTTCGGTATAGTTTGCTAGTGCGTGTTAGTCGGTCAAGTGTCGATCGAGTATACACGTTGGTCCAGATACGAACGGGGGATTGATTTGCGAATGGCAACAGCGCATTCGAGTCTCACTGAGAGATCTCATCCAGTCGCAGTATATCATAAAACGAGCAGCGGTACGCACGCATATTATAAACACATCACGGACCAGATGTTGATTTTCTCGAGACCAATATCGCACAACTGAGGGATTATGCTTGCCATGACGTGGAAAAGAGGACTCGTCGGAAAACAGAATATTTTTTATAAAATACTTGTCTTCGTTAGCCCTTTCCACCACGGGCCCACAAAACTCCATTCTTGCAAAATTGTCCTCGGGAAAAATCTCCTGACATTTGGCATTTGAACTTTGTAACTTTTGTATTTGTTGCGTTTCAAAATATGTTTCACAGTACTTCTGCTAACACCGATTTCGACTGCAATTTGCCGGATAGAGCAAGGTTCGCCCATTTCAACTAACGAACAAACCCTTGCTTCTCTCTCCTCCCACTCGGGATGCATTAGAGGGATTTGAGGCTGTTCGTCTATTTGTTGGCATTTACGACAATTTCTGACCACGCGGCCAAATTTCCTAGACCCTTTAACGATCCTTTCAATCGTCGAATGCGAAGGAATAGGACGATCCACGTACTTTACGACAAATAGATCGACCGTGTTTTATACCTTCTCTGCGGTTGTATAAACTATCATCCTTCCGGTTAAACCGGAAGTATAGTAACAAAAAATTTGAAATCAGATGCATTATGCCTCATTATATTTATCTGCAAAGCTTCCGTTTCAAAAACGTTTGTTTGGTTCCATACTTTATCCCAACCCTGTATAACATTTACCCTAATTGGTACTTTTAACAAAATCCTGTGATTAATTAAAGAATTAACATCAAGAAATTCTCCAAGAGTGAGTTCAGCAATGCTATGTATTCCATGCACAACACATATTAAGTGTACTATATTAGGAAAACGTTTCTTAAGCTGGTTCCCTGTTTTTAACATTACGCTTGCAGAATCCGAAAGAAATAGTAGAATCTAATTTTTGTGGCTACTAAAAATGATATGGGGGGATGTTCTAGATGCAACGTGCCAACTATTACATTTACATTACACCTTCCTGTAATGTCTGTCGTTTCATCTGCTCCTATCCAAAGATAATTCTCTCATAGTTTTGACCTGATTTTATTTATTGTTTAAAACATTTTGGCACAAATGTATAATAGTAAACACGCTAGTAGTATCTGCAGGTATTCTAAACAATCCTGCTATATTTACAGAGAAATAATCTTTTTTACTTATTTATTTATCGTTTTCGAACAAACAAATGAATACAAGGAAGTCACGTGCTGTGCTTGGACATGTCATTTTTTTAGTAACTACTATCCTTCATAAACAAGATGCAGACATCTATGATGCGGATTAATTATCTACTCTTGGTAGGCTGGCGATTGCATTATGAATCCGTTGAATCATATCAGCTCTGTAGGACGTGTTTGATAAACCAAATCTTTTATCCTTCCCATAAATAATAGTCAACCAGAGTCAGATCTGGGGATCTCGTTGGTCATGGAAAAATAGATCACTGATACGGAAACGCATAATGAAGATAGTCGCGGACGATTCTTAAATAATGAGCTGGACAGCCGTCATGCTGAAACCACAGTGTTCTTCCGATTTTGTTATTCTAAAAATATTGGTAATTTGTTACATAAAAAGTTTAAGTATGCTTCGCCCTTTAAGTTGCCTTCAAAAATAAGTGGTCCAGTAACTGTATCGCCTAAAATGTCACAACAAACATTTATACTCCATCTGTGTCGATGATTAACCTCTCGCACTCAATGAGGATTTTCTCTGGACCAATAATGCAAATTTACCTGCCTATCATTAGCAAAAGTAGCTTCATCGGTCCACAACACATGGTGTAGGAAGGCAGCATCTTCATGGTAGATATGTACCTTTTAACCAATGATAATAATTAAGTCTGTGGTCAAAATCTGTATATGGAAGGGCTTGATGTAACACCGTATGGTGTGGGTGTAACGTATTGTCTATTAAGACGCGATGAATTGATGACTTAGCACGGAAGACATTTTTCTAGTGCTTGTGTGAAGATGCGCTTCAACATATGCAAGGACATTAATCACATTAGCTTCAGCTCTGGCTACACGTGTTCTGGTAGGATTTCTATGAGGTTGTGCATACCTGTTTCACGTAATCGTGTTGCCAAACGTTTGAATACTTCTCGGCTGAAATGTTTTCTTTCTTAATACTTAACGGCATATTCACGTTCTGAGACACACGAATTTTCAAAACATTGAAAATACACTGCAAGCATATCCTATGCCTCTGCATTATAAAACGACGTGTTTTATTATTCAAACAACGGTTAAGCAGCAATCTCCAAAGGCCAGTGCGTAGTAAAATTCTATGTACTTGTCACAATTGTCAAATAAATAATTGTTTCCATAGCAAGCTAAATTCTGCCATTGTATCCAAATCATACTAGATTTTGTTACCTTCATTTGAAAAGTGATCAAAAACAAACAGTCATATTAAACTAATATCGATGCAATTTTGTGTGTAAAAGACTAAAATCATCCCTTTGTTTCATGGCCAACTAAGATAGGTTTCGATATTATCAAGAAGGTATTTATAACAGATAGGGAAATTATTGCTGATAATGAGCTGTTTTCATTATTTGGAAAAAGGTAAAAGATATTACCACGCGGTTTTCGCCTCTCCTTTAGTCTATCAAAATTCTTCAATCACAACATAAGAACGGCATATTGTTACGTTTGAATTTTAAAAAATAATTGAGAAAAACTCGTACAGTTGGATATAACGCCATCTGGTACATTTTTTGAACATTAACGGGTGGCATAAATTGCGGCGTTTAAAACGACGCTGAATGCCCTTTCAGGCAAGTCCTCGTTTCTTTAATTCGGCTAAAATCTGCAGAAGTTATAGCAGGTTTAGTTTTACGTTATTCAGTAACGCCTACTACTCTTATTATTCACAGTATGACAAAACGTCTTTAACCAAAGTGGTGCGTAATTAACTAAGCTTAATCATTTAAAATTATAGTTAATCCTTTTACCAGCTAATTTAAAATTCGCTGTTGACCCTAGCAACTGCGCCCCCTAGCGGTCATATTTGGAATTCAAAAATATTTTCATTAATGTCCCTTTGCCACTTTAATCATGAAAATGTTTTTCCCAACACTATAGCTATTGTAGTTTCCAAGATATCGCCCCGCCCCACTCTTAGTGGGACACGCCGTATAAATGTCTTTGATATGGAGATGCATGTGTAATATACACATGCACGTCTGTACAAATATAGCATTGCTATACATTGTTTTGTTAACATAAATTTATTTGTTTTAAATAAATTTTGCATGTATTTAGCATTCTTTTAAATGCTATTTGGTGTTACGCAATCGACATTTTAGAATATTTTTGTACTGCGCCGGGGTGGGGGTACTTTTGATTTTTATATGCAGGGCAACTTTCACATATGTCATAGAGCATCAAAAAACAAATACTAATAATCGTTCTAACGAAGGGCGGGGTTTTCACTCCGTCATGTTTTTCCGAACTAAAAAAAAGAAAATAGTTTTGTAGATGTCCCAGGGTGGACTACTCACATACAAAGTTGCAAATTTTTCTGAATTTTCGGGTTGGGGGTTGGGGTTTCTTTCTTAGATAAATTCAAACGAGTATCAAAACTAAATTACCTAAAGAACTTACCTTTTGAATTTTCTAACTGTTGTCTCAATACACTTTCTGCTTTTGCTTGAATCTTTGTATGAACATTTTCAGCTCCTTCCCTCATTTTAGCCAGAATACCTGTAAGATGAATAAGGTAAGCAATAAGATTTCAAAAGTTACGCAGCTCTGAAATAAATAATTGCCTTCTTCAGAAATGTTAAAGAAAAATAAAATTAATATACTTATGTAGTAAATTATTTACCATGCTTATCCTTTTCCTTTATTATCCTTTCCATATTTTCCGCTTTATCTTTGACTTTCCCGAAAAAGTCTTAAGAAGCAGAGTAAAAACAAAAAATAGTAAGTATATTACTTAAAGGCAGGACCTCGTATATGGGCGATAATGCGAAATTTTAATAAAATGTTGACAGCAATGTAACGTGATGATTATAACATGAAGGATCGTCAATATAACAATTGGCGATAGTGACATATATATCTTATCGCAAAATGGTTTTTTTTTACTAACGTTAGATTAGTTATAATTGCCATTTAATATGATTAAAAATGGATTTATTGAATTGCCACTAGAAAGTTCAAGTGCTATTCGAGGTAGCCTCGATTTCTTCTCGTTGGAAAATACAGTGCTGTCAATTTTCAAACAAAAAAAAAGTAACCAACCTGCAATCTTCTTGTGAGCTTCTGAACTGGTGCTTTGTGTCAGTGCAGCCACCTTAAGATATTCCGCTTGTGAAATCAAACCGGCCGCCTCGAGACTGCCCGGTGACATGGCTGAATATTCCTCGTTCAACAGTTCCACGATTAAAGCTTCGATATCGAAAAACAGTATGTGACTTTCTGGATCTGTAAAAAGAAAATAGGGACGCGTTTTAACACTAGATGTCACGTGAATTCATTCACATAAAAACGACAAAAAATTCAAAATTCATGTCACGTGCTGGTTATTAATTTTATTTTAATGGTGTGTAATGACAATAAGATATTCTGTTAGTCTAATATATACATGCTATGTACTTCTTTAATCGCTCAAGTAACTTTCATATTTGGTACAGTTTTATTTGCTATTGATATAATAGTAATATAGACCACCACCTTTGGGATTCGTTCTCAGTCCTTGTATAGACAACGGAGAATCGTGAGTCCTCTGCATGTGCGGATCGTCATTGTTGGCGTGGGCGCTCAACTGTTGAAGTTGGTGCAAGCCTCTCTGAGTAGCGTGTCTTATTGCAGACAGATTGCGATGCCGTAATCCTCTGAAATGTTCAAATTAAAAAAACAATAAAGCTGATGAAGCCAGATACACATCGAATTTATATTAAATTACTACACTCCTGGACAAAATTAATGCAACCATATAATAAATCCCAAAATGTATATTTTAATTCATGTGCATGTCTACGGAGAATGTGAATAGCAGGCGTTGGACCTTTTTTGACAATCCTACAAACAAATTATCACAGACTACCCCAGACACTGAGATTGAAATTGAACGGAATGAGGGACCACTCCGAAAAAACAAGTGTCTCATTTGAAACGTGCGCGCTTTTAATCAGCCTTTCTTTTGCCTGCTTTTATGCTTAGAAGATTTACGTGCTATTTGATGATATTACGTTAATTTAGCAATGAAAGAACAGAAGATAGAGTGTTACAAATATTGCTGTGTTCCCATATGCAGCAATGCAACAGTATCAACACCATATAAAAATCCTTTCTTTGCCCCAAGGCACAAAAAGATCAGAAAGTTGTGATGTAATTTAACGAAAAGAGAACCTTAAATCAAATTAGCGGTCATTGTTATGAGGGTCATTTTAAAATAAGAAAATGTTGCTTATCTATTGTTAGCTTTCGCTGATAATTTTGTATTAAACATTATACTTTTCTTGTTTAACAAATAAATGTCGATATGCATAATTATATTCATTTAATTCAGCCATACTTAAGTGTAGCCCAAAGTTAAAAGCAAATATCGTACCAAAGCCTAAACAATAAAACACTGAAGAACTTACGTTTAGTATCTTGGACTTAAATGACAATAATGTGACAATCGCATAACAGCAGAGTATATTCCTTTTATAAATTTCAGATCAGCAAAATAAGAGATTTCAGTTATTGTAATTACTTATGCCGAAATAATGAAATCGCCATTTAGTGGCAAGACAGTACTTCAAAAGAAAGGAGAAAAAATGTCATTTTATATGTAAATCATATTTGTAAAAGGAACATACTTATAACGATGCGGATGGTAGAAGGAATACAGCTTACTGGCAACCGAATAACGTCACAACAATAGCTACTAAAAGGACATGGTTAAAATTTGATTTTTAAGGATTTTCAGCAGCTTTTTTCTCGTGAGATAGTCAAATTTGAATAAAAATGTCTCGAAAATCATTTATCTGTATTCTTAAATAATCAACAATCAATTGAATACTACATTCCAAATTTTTTTCTACGGAATTTTTCACTACGGAAGCAAGTTTTGTCTAAAAAAAGTTATTTTTGTAAAAGTAGGAGAAAAAAAAGCAAAAACAAAATGCTGTGCAGTTTAGCAGTTTATAAACATGTATGTAGACCACTAGAAGCCAACGAACTAAATTTACGATAATACCATCAGTTCGTTTTTTTTTTAACTCGAAAGTAGTCGGACCTTCCAAAGATCCTTGACCAGCCGCGTCCCGGTCGATTCAACCGCATAAGTTATTTTTACTAAATTTCTTGTGAAGTAGTAAACACTTTTTGCTTTTTTCTTTGGAACCTATTAGGAAACCACATAATTGAGGTATTTTCGGTCACGCGCCCGATGGTAACAAATTCTTTAGCATTTTTCTATCAAAACAAATATGTTTATAGAAAAATATATACATCTAAAATGTTAAAAATCTGCGATTAAATTAAGCCTAGCGCCACTAATCCCAGATTAAGAGCAAATATTAAAATTCATTAATCTACCTATGCAAGACGTTTCTTGGAATAACTCAGAATTTTAGATTAGAATTCCAATAGACTTATTACAATCGTATCTGCTTTTACAAAAACGTAGCACATAATTTAACTCTACGACAATTCATAATTCTACACTTCACAGTAATCTGAACGGTCGTTTAATTCTTATACAAATTTTGCATTACCTTATATGGCTTAAGAGCCATATCTGCAATAAATTTCCGAAATATTTAGAATAAAGATGTCAATATTGCAGTTATTATCATTAAACAAGATACTCAAATTGTATTGAATAATGCTTCTACATGAAGAAATGTTTTATATAAAAGCTATTTGGTGAAATCTTGCCATGTATGACGTCATTACTTCGTTTTTTTTTTAATACAATGGTAATTTTCCTTTAGCTATTTTATAAAGCTATTGTTTTAAATTAAAACTATTAAAATAGAGTTTATTAAAAATATCACAAAAAAAAACAAGAAAAACGTTAAAATACAAAACGTCAAGATTTTAATCCATGTTTTATTTGAAAAGAAATTAAGAAAATCGAATGCAAATGTTCGAAATTCGCACCATTAACAGTGACAGTGACTTAGCATGTAACTGAATTCGCGAATCGGATTTCTGAGTGCATTAACAATCGAATTTCCTCTCTAATCAGTTGCTCCAATTCTGCATTTTTTTAGGGTCGGCTGCGGTAAGTTCTATCTTTTAAATGGCACCGTAAGAAAAAAATTACAAGGAGTAAAATCTGGTGAATGTGGTGGCCATTCTACAACTCCCCTTCTTCCTATCCAAGTGTTTGGGAAAATTTTATTTAAACACTATACTCTTGGTTTGCGGGTTGAAACCGCGTTGTTGTCGTAGCTTCTGCCGACGTTTTGTCCGCACTCTTATGGGACATCTTCAGGGCTGTTACTACATACTGACCGCGGACTATTCATTCTAGAGGGATTTATATAGAGCTTGTTTCGGGTCAATGCGGCGGAAAAATTATGGGTTAATAAAGCGTGGCGGTTGCTAGAAGGTTTAATCAGTTGAGGTTTCCACGTTTGAAGATCCCTATTGATTCACGGATTTTTCGACTATAATTGACATTGCCTAAATTTAATTTTTTTATATTTACATATCTTGGCAACACAATCTTTGGTAATCCTACAGTTTATGGCTCCCATTTTACGTGGTTCATCCGCGCATACACATAACTAGATAGTGTTGCTAAATTAGAGTGCCAATATCAGAAGAAACATATTAAATAGTCATATTTATTTATTAATTTTCTTATTTAAAAGTACAAAATTGCGACACGATACATATACGGTTGTTAAAATTTGTTCAAGTATCCAATGACTTTTTACAAAATGTCTTTCCTGTCATTTGCCGTTTGATTTACGGCATTATTGCAATATTGATCATCTAATTGCCCTTTCTCACTCTATATGAGTATACTACCTTTTCTTGCTATTTTTAACAGAGAAAATTGAACTAAACTAATAAATATATACACGTAACCAAAATATTTAGATTTCGCTGAACGATTCCCAAATGACAATTAAAGTAACTGACGAAAATTTGGAAACGTTGCATTGGTTTTTGTATATTAACGGTGATCCTATGAAATGGGAGCCGTAAGGTGCAGGATTACCCAATCTCCTTCTTCTTGGTCAATGAAACCATTCTTCGAATCGGAACTTTCAATAATTTTTTGCAAAAGTAAACGTGTATTTCATAGTGCAAGTTCACTTCGCCAGGAGTGTCACTATGACGTTATATTTTGGTGTTCTTGGATGTTAACTGGCATCTGCATTAATGTATTTCTTTTGTTTATGTTTAGTGTATGGTACACTCAAATGTTTTAGGTGTAATAAGTGTAATTTTAAACAACCAGTGCAGGCAAAAGAAATACACATTAGGATTTCACCAAAGAACCTTTATGTAAAATATTTTTTCATATACCGTACTATAACAGATGTAAGAACATTATTCCATATAATTTGAACATGCTGTACATACGAAACTAACTAAATTCCGCTGTAAAATGCACACAAGATACAAATACGACGACTATGTTTTTGGTATATTGTGTTTTTGGTATATAATTAGTAAGGTAACAAATTTAAATCAAACTGTACTATTGGTAACTTTGGTTATAACGAACAGCTTGTTGGTCTCTTGAAGTTCGTTATAACTATTCAAGTTGTCAATAAATGATTTTCTCTCTTTTAACTCTACACATCTATTACATAGTTTTAAAGGTATTGATTTCGTTCCGTACTGACCTGAAGAAATGCACGGCAGGATTGGCTAAACCCACATCGGATGACGCAACGAAGTTACTCTCGTTCTCCTCGCAAGCGTACAATACCTCCTCCGCAGCAATCCCTATAAATGTAATAACACTCTTGTTACGTACAATTTATAATTTATAATGAAAAAATCGAAATATTGAAGCAAATTTGAAAGTTGAATACCCTGCAAGACTCGGTCCAAATGTCCGGTTTCCATTTGCCAAACGTAAACGGTACCGTCGGAGCATCCGATGATCATAAAATCGTCCAACGGCCGCCATTTTATTGTGGTCACGGGAAACAAATGTCTGGAGGCTAAACAAACGCACTTCTTTTCCGTTAAGCTGAGTAATGTTACCGAATGATCTGACGCAACTGAACATACGCATTTTTGTATTCTTGTCTGGAATAATGAAAGTATGTCAGTAAATTAGAAGATCGGCTGTTAATTAATATGAGAGATTTTCATTTGAAATACATCATGCGTATATTTCTTTCAATGAATCTTTGTCTGTAACGCCATAAATTTTTAATGAATAAATGAATGAAAATAGAATACAGATAGCAAATCAGTGGCAAGTAACAATATTTACGCGTGGAATAGTTGGATAGAAACAAGCAGGGCATGGTGCCTAACTTGCAAATTAGACAAATTTGGAAAAGTCTTTTTAATAAAAATATTTACGAAGCCATTTTGCTTCTAATTGTACCAGAAGTGAATATCAACTTGATTACTTCAAGTAGAACAATCTGTATGTCATATAATTTACAGATAGCTTACATTGTTCTACATAAGTTTCGTTAAAATTTCTCTTCGCCTGTCTCTTGCCATTTTTACGAAAAACCGATTTGAACGCAATCTTATGTGATGTCGGTGTTATAACACCAGATCAATAACTCGAAAGGAACTAAAGTTAAAAGTATACATTAAAAAAGTGCTTAGTAACAATAACCAAAATAATGCTAATATAGCTCACGGGTATTGGTGGAATCGCTCCCGGCAAAAACAATGTGAGAAGAGAAAAGCACCAGCCAACGGACATGTTTCTGCCTACCCGGCGTCATCAGCGTTGCCCCGAGTGCTTTCCCTTACTTACCATTGCTGTTCACCTCTCAGTTTATGCTACTAATCTCCACAAACAGCATTGAATTATTTCTTGGCTCCACCTAATACCAAGAAATATAGTCATTCCGTCTAGAAAGTAGCGACAGGAACCGGAGTACAGATGTCAAACCACCTCTCGAGCAGTTTCTGGACTGCTTAACACAAGATGGCGTTGCGTCTGAGCGCTACGGTATCTGCACATGTAAATGATTCTTGCGTTAAGCAGTACAGGAACTGCTCAAGAGGTGGTTTAGCATCTGTACGCCGGTTTCTGTTGCTACTTTTGTTGGGACTTTCTCTTTGTGGAGATTAGTGGCATAAACCGAGAGGTGAACACCAATGGTGAGCAAGGGAAAGCGCAGAAATTAAGCTAATGACGCCGGGTAGGCAGAAACATGTCCGTTGGTTAGTGCTTTTCTCTTCTCACATTGTTTTTGCCGGGAGTGATTCCACCAATACCATATATTAGCATTATTTTGGTTAAAGTTGAAAGGTTGAAATTTTATGGCTGTGTAATATTTAAAATACATTATCGAATATGTCAAACAAAATTTAAGTTAATTATACAGGATGATGTCCGTAACCTCATGCAAAGAAGAAGCCCAATAAGTCAGCTTTTTTGTTATAAGTTTTATGCATCAAAGCTTTAAATAAATAAATAGATAATTATATTATCTATAGATAATTATATTAGCTTATTATTAGTTAGAGTTCTAAACATGTAGTTTGTTGTGGCTACTGAAGAAATATAGAATATTAATATTAGCTATTGAATACACTCAATCAAATGTGTACTAAAAAAATTCATTTATCAAATATCTATCCTTGTGATACTTTGACATTTTTGACGTTTTTTCGTAATTAGTACATATTTTGAAATTTGTTTGATTTGAATAAAAAAAATTAAGTTCGAGTTTATTTTTCTACGGGGGAAATGAATTTAGAATTTTGAGTGTAACGTATCACTGTATTTAGAACGAAGGGGCAATTCAAATCTTTTCGAGTAGGGAAGATAGCAAATAGTGTCTGTTGTTGAAATTCCAGTATACGCTATATTTTTACGTATCTTGTGTGAAAACCATTAAGAGGCTTAAACGCTAACAGAAAAAGAGTAAACGCCAAAATAGAAAATATGAGAAGACGTAAGAGACAAAAGACACAATAAAAACTAACCTGTGTGTAATGGCTTCTGTTAATAAGAAAAGCATACATTATTATACTACTAGTTAGTGCGACTAAATTCAAGTCCATTTATCCTATAAGAGGGTCAAAGATCATATACTGCGTTTTCTGTAAAATTCTGGGAAACCCCTCACTCGTGCCGCCGTCGATATATCATAAACGCGTTTGTCAGAATAATCAAATGCGACACATTGCACGAGGTCTGTTCAAAATGTATCCGACCTGCCATGTTTCCCGCGAAAGTAATAAATCGAGTGCGATGATATTTGGTAGGGAGTTGTGGACTACCCTCATGCGCATGTGTGTAAAATATCCCGTACGCAGCTCGTGATCCTGGGCAATGGCAAGTACGTGAGTGCGGTAGTGTGCTGGCGGCTCGTCGTGTTTGCAAATTTCACGAAATGATGGAACGACTGGAGCAGCGCTACTGCATCAAATTTTGTCAGAAGCTTGGTGATACTCAAGCGGACACCATTCGGAAGATTCAGGAAGCTCTCGGCGGCGATGCCATGGGTACTACACAAATCAAGGACTAGTACAATCGGTTCAAAGATGACGGACGTGCTGGCAGACCCTCAACAAGCCGAAACGACGAATCCATTCAGAAGGTTAACACCTTGGTTCTGCAGGACCGTCGTATCACTATTAGAGAATTGTCAGACAAGGTTGGGATAAGCATTGGTTCCGTGCATACCATTTTGAATGATGATTTGGGCTTCCGGATAGTGTCCGCAAAATTCGTGCCGAAGTTGCTAACGGCGGAGCATACGGAATTGCGTGCAGAAATTGCGCAGGACATGCTGGACGCGGCAAATGATGACCCAGACTTTATAAAGACTGTTATCACTGGTGATGAGTCGTGGGTTTATGGGTACGACCTTGAAACAATGGCGCAGTCTTCCCAGTGGAAACATCCAACATCTCCGAGGCCAAAGAAAGCACGGCAAGTCCGCAGCAATGTGAAAGTAATGTTGAAAGTTTTCTTCGACTGCCATGGAGGGATTCATCATGTGTACGCTCCTCATGGACAGACCATTAACAAGGAGTACCACCAGCAAGTCCTCCGTCGTCTTCGTGATGCCGCGCGACGCAAGAGACCGGATCTGTGGACAGCGGGAACTTAGCAGCTGCATCATGACAACGCACCGGCGCATTCCTCTCATCTGATTCAGACTTTCTTGACCAAACACAGCATCCCACTTGTTCGTCAGCCTCCTTATTCTCCCGACATGGCTCCCTGCGACTTCTGGCTGCTTCCCAAGTTGAAAATGCCGTTGAAAGGGAAAAGATTTCACACTCGGGAGGACATTATGTAAATGCGACGGCGCAGCTGAACTGCATTCGAGATGCTTCCAACAGTGGCAACAACATTGGGATAAGTGTGTACGGTCCCAAGGAGAGTATTTTAAAGGCGATTAAGGTTTCATATCTGTAAGTGAACAGTTCGATTTTTCCCGGCCAAAGGTCGGATACATTTTGAATAGACCTCGTATACTTAAAGTAACTCTTAACTGGTACGGCAGAGTCAATTTTGACCTTATGGTAAATCAATTTAAAATTCGCGCCAAAAATTATTAGATCTAACAGCGCCATCTGCCAGGCATTTTTTTTTTACACTAAGCAGTTCTGGTTGCTATGTCAGTCACACAGATAATCTAAATAGGATCATTGCAAATATTCAAAATTTTTGTAGCGCTTGCTCTAATGCTTCGTGTTGTAATACCAGAATTTTAGTACGAGTTTAGTCAGCTTTAATTTTGTTGGTGTTAGTATCTCGTTTTCTTATTAGAAACTTCTGAATTTGAGAAAAAAATGTTTTTTCACCTGACGTAAACTAGATATTCTTGGTTTTCAATTTAAAATTAGTGCAGGGTCAAATTTTACCCAGCCATACCTTGAGCGTTATTATAAACCACCATGCCAGTTGAGGAATAAGATCTTTACTAAAGCAGTAGCTTTTTCAAATCAATTTAAACCCGGGATTGTTGTTTAACAGTTGTATGTGTCAGTCGATATTAATGTTTCAGTAAAAGTGGAAAAAATCTAATATCGCGCCGTCATCAAATTCTTGCAATTGAAAGACAACACGCCTACGCTAATTAAAGCCGACACGGATGCTGTTTAGGGGGACTCTGTACCATCATTCGCCACAGTGAAATTTCGGGTAGCTGAATTTAAACGTGGTCGTACCAGCTTGGTTGTCGATGAACATTCGGGACAAAAACTGCAACTTCTACCGATAACATCAGACAACAACTGACTGAAGATTTGGGCATGAAAAGGCTAACCGCGTGTTGGGTACCGCGTTTGCTCACTTAGGACCAAAACCGCATTCGAATGGACATTTCCAAAGCACTATTAAAGCAATTTAAACGAAATAAGTTTTGGCGTCGATTAATAACTGAAGATGAAATTTGGATACACCGATACATTCTTGAAGCCAAGGCACAGTCAAAACGGTGGACTGCGAAGGGTGAATCGGCTTCGAAAAAGGCGAAGACTGTTCCATCGGCCGGGAAAGTGATGGCGACTGCTTTTTGGAATAGTCACGGAGCTGTGTTAGTCAACTATCTAAAAAAAGGAAAAACAATAACGGGAGCATACTACGCATCATGATTTGACAAGCTGAATACAGACCACCAAGACCGTCTCACACATCAGTGGTCGCCATGGCAAAAATTCACTAAACCCACCCTATTCACAAGATCTGGCCCCCCGCGACTTTTTCCGTTTCCTGGGCTCAAAGATTCGCCCGGAGAACAGAGATTTTCATTGAATGAGGAGGTCATCATATTCGTAAACGCTTATTTTGCAAAACAAGATACCAATTTGGGCGGATTAGAGAGATGGGAGCATCGCTGGGAAAAGTGTATAGACTTACAAGGAGACTATGCTGAGAAAACTGAATTTGACAAAAAATATTTGTTTCTGCAAGGCTGGAAACTTTTCAGGCCATCTTCGTACTTCACGTCTTTTTCTATTATTTCATTAGATAAATGTTTTACGGTTTTGTATTCGTTGTGGTAAATGTAAGTTGTATTATATGAACTAATTCGTTGTTACAAACAACAATGATGTTTGGTCCAAAAACACTGTTACAAACATCAATGAAGTTCGGACACAAAATTGGAAGTAGTTTTTTCGTGAAAGTTAGGTAAAATAATATTGCAAAACTAATGATGAATATTAACAAATATCGTCTTACACTGCAAGCATTTGGTGGTACTAACAGTTGTGTAATTTCACCAGCATGTACACAAAACCTGTGCAAAAGCGAACCGCTGTACAGATCCCACAGACACACTGCAAAATCTACACCGCCGGATACCAAATGATTTTTATCATATCTGGAATGCTCCCTATAAGGATACAGAAGGCAATTCACTCTTCCACCATGTCCAGATAGGATTTGGTGTTTGGGCCAACCTAAATATAAACAATTACCCTTAAAAAGTGGTGAATTTACAATGAAATTAAACACTTACCGTCAAACTGTTGATGATTTCCGTGCAATAGTTGCAGCATAATAGTTTGTGTAGCTGGAACTATGATTATTGTACCGTCTTCTCTTCCAACCACGAGTCTACTTTGTTGTGGAAGATATATGCTCGCGGTTAACCTGACAGCTATAACAAAACACGATCGGTTGAATAGCTATACTTTAACAAACCGATTCAGGTATAAGAAACAGGCATTAGGTGTTCTGGGTGTTGATCAATGCAGCAGCACGTTCAACAATTATATCTTCTTTCAAAACTCTTAATCTTAGTGATGTTTTATATTTTATCCAAAATCGCCGGTGCGTTATAAAAAGAAATCTGAATGATTTTTAATATCGCTGGAGCTTCCTTAGCAATACAGGGGCACATTATTTTACTCGAAAATCAATACCAACTTGCTTAAGTAAGTATATTTGTAGGATGTTCACTTAGTACTTCAAATTCGAATTAATAAAGGAATTTAAAATAAATAGAAAGTAGAATTTTTGTACCGTACGAGCGAGCGTACTATGATCACCCGATTTTATACGAACTCGGCGCATCTAAAAGCATGCTGTGTTGATTGTCACTTGGAATGCCATTTGCTTGACAAAATTGCGTAAACGCAAATTCATTTGTGCCCCTTACTCATGTTATAAACAGCGTATTCGTTCACCTACATGTGCAAGCCGCAACTTAGCTCTTGCATTTCCAAAAACACCTTGCTCACGTTATAAACTGCACATTCGTTCACGACTTTGCTATCGCATTTCCGAAAAATACCGATTATGCTGGCTGATCATAGTACGCTCGCTCTTACGGTATATTATGCATACAATGTTTACATGACTTGTACGGATCACAAATGACCAAATTATGCCTAATATCTTGTCACACTAAAAGAAATGAGATATTGTTAATTTCTTTGCTTCCTACGTTGAATTTACCATGCTTTTCAAAATGGCTTGAAGGATTACAGAAGAGATATGTAATTATTAGAGAGGCCCACATTTTAGGTGACATTGCAACGAGCGGCGATAAGTAAGCAATATCAGTGCAGTCACCACTGCAAATGTATTATGCGAACACCTGTTCTAAAGTTATTTTATTTACTGTTCGAGATTATATTAATTTTACATTAATTCTAAAATAACTATGAATTGTTCCTTTTCTATTCTTTCGTATGTGATACGAATTTATTCAATTATCGTTTATTCAATTCAGTGCAGTTTATTTGAAGATTAATAAAATAATATTTTAGAAACTTTCTTTAGCCTTGCATTAACGTCTTTATTGCTTTAGTATACGTTCTATTGGTTGTACTTGTAGTTTAGTTTTTTGTTGTTGTGGCGTTCCTAAAGTCTTCTTATTAAAACTATTTGTAATTTTACAATTACAATGGCTCAAGCGACATTTTCCCGCATAAAATAAGAAACTGGCTTCAGGACCACTATTCAGACTCCTTTCCACTTCCAGAGGATAATATTTATGGCAATGTGTGTGAACAAATAGTACACTGCAACATGAACTCATACGTGACACAGTACGTTCAAACACGAAAACGCTAATTTAAATTAAGTCCAGAAGGTTCTTAAAATTTAAATACTTAATCTTGTGAAGCATTTATCGCTGCCACGTACCTTCAGCAAAGATAGAAAATCCAGTATTAAAAAGTTTTTTAGAAAAATCTCAAAACCAGTACAAAAACGTATTTTTTTTTTCAGGAAGTAGTATATAGGAGTATAACTAGGTAATTAAATGAAAATACAAAACATACAATCAAACATAAGAACATAGGCTCGCGTGAAACATGACAAACATGGCTCTATCCGGCACTATTGGGTTGATATCCATATTTATACATTCTACCTGCTCTATAGCAAATTGCGTTTTGTTTATGTCATTCATTCTGTGCAAATTGGTCTCATAGAATTTTGCTTGGACTATACGTTACTATTTTTTCTACGCAAGCGCAAAAAAAAATGTTAAATAGAGGTGAGAAAGGAAAGAAGGTCTTGACTCACAAAATTCTGTTTAACAATCAATCTATACAGGCAACCAGTTTCGTGTGAAATGCACATTCAGGACAAAATTCGATAATGGAGTAAAAAGTTGTCAAAACAATAAAATAATGAATTTCAGTTGCACGTATTTCCAAATTCAGAAGGTTTAATAAATCTAGCGTTGCCCTACATATGCTTGAAAATAACCATAATGTTGATAATATAAAGTTAATTAAAAACATAAAAAGTATTGTTCAATTAAATTGTTATGAAGGCATGGAAATTTACGAAAACAAAAATCACTTAATGAATTCAGATTTAGGACAACTAAATTCCAGCCTTTATCCTTTGTTACATTATGTTTAGTTAATTACAGTTGTAATTATTAGTCTGGGCAAACAACGGTAACAGTCAGTGTAGTAGATATGTGGTACGGAGTCGGCGATTATTTATTTCACGCGTTCACAGCGTCAGTACTAAATCGATGCTGTATGCGAGTAGTTCTGTGTATATGTAGGCTATCGTAACTTATTTCGTAATTGTACGCTTATGTTTGCTTTAAAAGTGTCGCAGTTAGGTACGTCGCGAAAACGACCAATGGCAGACACAGTTAAAAACTTTATAGTGGACATGCCGGACTTAATTTTTGATGGCGCTAAAATTCAATATCTAGTTTGTAAAAGCCCTTTAATTTGTTGGTCCAGAAGCCATTGTCAACGTCACATCGAAAGCAAACAGCATTCTTCTGCAAAAAGTGGCATACGAGACCACGAAAAATTTACATTTGATTTATGTGTCACTCTTATTTTATGTAATCTATCGTTTCGTTTACTAGACAAAGAAGCATTTGTCTCCTTCTGGAATAAATATGCGGACTGTAAATTATCTAGTCGGACATCGATACGAAATGTAGTGCCATTTGCTCGTGAACATGTAGAAAAAAGAATGAAAACGGAATTGAAAGATAAAAAACTGTGGTTGTGTGTGGACGATGCAACAGATCGTCAAAAACATCCTGTGGTTAATGTAATGGTACCTACAATGGAACCACATCGACCGTCATCCTCCTTCTCACTTGCTTCCAAAAGAGTTATAAATTGTACTACCGATGAGATTTTAAAGGTGGTGTTGAACTCTTTGAACAAATTTGAAGTTTCTCCTAAGCAACTTTTAATGTTTACGAGTGATGGTGCCGTAAACATGCGTTCTTTGGGCCAATCTCTTAAAGAACATAGTGGTAACTTCTTACATGTAACGTGTAAAATCCATACTCTAAATCTTGCGGCACAAATGATTCCTACATGTTTTCCACTAGTAAATGCATTGATTGCTAGTACAAAGACAGTGTTTCTAAAGACCCCGAAACGTACCCGACTATTTCACAAACTGTGTCCTGATTTATCTGAACCACCACAGCCGATTGTTACACGTTGGGGAACATCGTGCAGGCTGCGTTTTACTACAACAAATATTTTGATCAAGTAAAGAAGGTAGTTTTAAAATTTAATCCGACAGAAGCTGCAGCAATCAAGAAAAGCCAGGAAATATTTCAAGATAGTCAGTTAAAAAGAGATTTACAAACTATTCACAACAATTACAAAATGTTTCGATGTCGCTAGTGGATTCTGTTCAAATTGTGAATGATGTTATACGCTGTAGAAGGCGAAACAGATTGGTGTGTAACACGAAAATTTGAAAGTGTTTTAGAGAAAGACTCCGATTTTCTTATATTAAGACAAATTTGTGAAAGTGCGCGTGAAGATGCATTAAGTTGTTTCAAAAATTATTTTAAATATGCAAATATAACATGGCTAGATGTCGAACGGTCGTTTTCGGCATTAAAAAACATTTATTCCGCACGTCGTACTCACTTGACTGAAACAGCTGTCGAAACATATCTAATGATTCAAATATTTAACAGATGTTACCCAGTTTGTGATTTCACGGAAGACTTTTAAAACGGCAAGTGTTTCGGCACGTTTTGTAATTTATTTCTTACCTTCTATTTTATGTGTAAACTTTTATGCGCTCGCCACGCCTCTGGCTGTTACCGCATATTTGCTCAGGTTAGTAATTATAACCATGTTCAATGAACCGTTTCATTAAGAAAGAAGGATTTTAATAACACGTCATCCTGACCACTTACATTTTAATTTAGGGATTATTTATTATTTATCTTTAGATTTGCATTTTAGGCTTAATTATAGTCCTGTACAATGAAGCGGCCCATCAAGAAACACTTAAAGTAGAAGGGTATATATAATTAAGGATTACAATGCTTATTTTAAATTTACATATTGCATAATTTATTTGCTATATATGGTTAGTTTTTCACTTAGTTTAAGTCAGTTTTACTGCTGATGATGATACCTTAGCTATCGAAACGTGCGTCAGTACGAGTTAAGTATTGTGGTAAGATTTAGAGCACCCGATCATTATTTTATTGTTCTGACAAGTTTTTACTGCATTATCGAACTTTGGCCTTAGGTTGTACATCTCACACGAAACCGGTCGCCTCGCTGTGGTCGAAGTAATTTCAAAAGTGCACTTTATTCCCAAAATCAAAGGTTTTTGCAAAGGATTTCGATCAAAGGGTTTTGAAGGAAATACATATGAGCTCTCATTCTCACAATATTTCTAGTGTAACCCGAGCTTTAGTTACTTTTTAGAGCCAGACAAAAATGAAGAAAGATACTTTTCACAAATTTGACCAAAAATTAATATTTTTTTCTCATAGTTACAGTTACTTTACATTAAAACTGCAGGCTAAAATATTTGTTACTAAAGTGTAGCATACAACATTACTGTAAAAACTGATTGCTGGACTTTTGTTTTGTGGAAAGAGTTGATAGACTTTTTTGTATATTATGTATAAGAAGCGGAAATATCTGTACTTCTTCGAGGATTTTAAAAAAAATTACGTTTACAACAGTTCTTAAGGGTGGTATGTAGATTATTGTGTGTAAATACCAAGAACCGCTGTTAACCGCTTTGGAAAATATGAGGAATTATATAAGTACTCTTTCATTTATTTTTTACAAGTCTAGATCTACTTTATTACTTTTTACGTTTATAACCTTAACTTGTTCAAGTAAATAATACTGCAATAGTGTTATTTGATTTTTTACCTTATTCATAAATATATATTTAGGATGTTTTTGTTCCATTTCATAAAGTTCCCTGTTCGACTGTGTCGGATTTGGCGAAAATTAGTATACCTACTTCTATCGGTCTTTATGGTTCCAGCGTTCAACAGCCGGAAATAATATATGTATTGCTAAAAATTTTTACAATTTGAGCATAATATCGATTCTTCAATGTTATTTATGGCTTGCTTTCTTTTAGTTCACTTGTGCCAATTGTTGAAACATTTGCTGTTCCTTTTGAAATTACCTGTCACAGAAGTCGCTTTGGTTGAGGAATGGTGATATAGGAGAAATTGCTTTTTCTAATAAATTGTTAAGTGTAAACGTATTATTTCTTAAGCTTTATATAGGTTTTGTTTCAGAGATTTATTAGTTTGTTAAAAACTTCCCCCTACAGCTTTAGATTTTTTCCTTAAAGTTTTTCGAAAACTTCTGTATCTTACTATACACAAAATAAAATTTAAATATTAGTTGCAACGTGGTGTGATTCCATTTATCTTTTAATAATCTTTTAATAATTACTATTAAATAAGATGTAACAAAACAAAAACCACAAATGTTCAATTCTTTCATGACGCTACATACTGAAAGATTGAAACATTTTTCAAAGCTTGATCAGAATAGTACTACTGATGTGGATAGTTAATGTACCAAACATGAAGACTGTATCAGTAAAATTGAATAAAGTGCACTTTTGAAGGTATTCCGACCATAGTGAGCCTGTATTAATTGCATATTAAACAGAATTTTGTGAGTCAAGACCTTCTTTCCTTTCTCACGTTTATTATGGGTAGAGTAACCTAAACTTGCGGACTCGCATAGGCGTCGGTATTACGGGTTAATATAAGAATACGAAAAATTCATAAATAAACTAAACCGGTAGAGAAGCAGGCATGTAGTGTCGACCTTGAATATAAATCATGTTAAACCGCGCTGTGAGTGATTTCGTTTTGGTACCGGTTGAGCTGTTGTAGAGATTAGTCGAACGGTCAAGGTTATGTACTTACGTGTCGCTTTTGAAAATATAGCTGGTGTTTTTTGTGTGTTGTAGTATTATACCAAGTACATAATTAGTGTATCGTTTCATATAGAACTAATATTTACATACTTAAGAAAACAATGCCTCGTAATAGATTTGCTACTAATGTACATAAGTATGTGTCACTTTTTCCCCATTTAAAATATGACGGTAGTGCAGTTTTTTGCTTAATATGCAATGTTCGTTTGACTGCATTGGACAGAACTGATTGCCAGAGGCATGTCAATGGTATTAAGCATATGAGAAATGCAAGAACTGAAATACCTTATACACTATTCCTCATACATTTATTAATTATGTTTACCTCTTGTAATCTTCCGTTGTCGTTGGCAGCTTTTAAAACGTTTTGGCGACAATACGTTCCAAAGTACCCATTACCCTCACAAACACAATTACAGAATCATTTGCCGCGAATGAAAGAGATGCTAGAAAATGTGTGTAAACGTGATTTGTGTTCCAAAAAAATATGGATTACCGTGGATGAGACGACCGATATAAAGAAAAACAGTATTGTGAATGTAATAGCTCGCGTTTTATCTAGCGAGAACACAGCATCTCGATATTTGTTAACTTGCAAACGTGTTCAACAATGTACCGCGGAAAATATTCAAAAAGTGATAATGAACGCTTTGAAAAAATTTAAAATTGATCAAGATCAAGTTGTGATGATTGTGACAGATAGTGCAGCAACGATGTTAAGTGTTGGGCGATCCTTAAAACATATATTTCCTAACTTAATACATATAACCTGCGTGCTGCATGCTTTGCATTTAGTTGGTGAAGTTGTTCGACAACATTACGGAAACGTTGATCGGATGATTGGAAGTACTAAAGCAGTGTTTCGTAAATCTCCTAAACGTTTAAAAGAATTTCGTAAATTTTGTCCAGGTATTCCTGAACCTCCTGAACCAATTTTAACGCGATGGGGTACTTGGCTAACAGCAGCTTCTTACTATTTGATCCATTTTCAACAAATTCAATCAGTTATAATGCGATTTAATCGGAATGAATCCAAAGCAATTAGAGAAAGTCAAAGAGAATTTCAAATTCCTCAACTTTTAGAAGATTTAACAACAATATGTACCAATTATACAGTATTACTAGATGCCATCAGAAAACTACAATGTACTGAATTGTCATTGCAGGAATCATTAGACATAGTGGAGAGTGTAAAAAATACATTACACACATTAAATGATACGCCAGGATTATGCGCTAGTCAAAAGTTGGCAGATGTTTTAAGGAAAAATCCCGATTTTAATACTTTAGAGGCCGTTTATAATAAGTGTAAGAATAGTGAACTTTTAAGTGATTTTGAAAAACAATTTCTACATGCAAATGTAACTTCCTTAGATGTGGAGAGATCGTTTTCTATGTATAAGAATATTTTTTCTTGTCGACGCACAAGGTTTAAAGAAGTAACTGTGGAAACATATGCAATGATGCAAGTTTACAGTAGTCCACATCCTGATGCCTCTAATTTGTTGAATAATTAGCAAGTAAGTTTATTTATGAATTTTTCGTATTCTTATATTAACCCGTAATACCGACGCCTATGCGAGTCCGCAAGTTTTGGTTACTCTAATTATGGGTAACTCACACAGAGTCACTATGGATTATTCAAATTAGTGAGACAGCCTGGTACTTACGATAATGATCCTGTTTTTCCAACTGGTCTAAAATACCAACAGGGCTTGGATTCATACCGACCCACGCCTCCGTAAGGCTAGTTACGACCGTAGCTTTCATTTGTAAGGGTGTATCTCTAGACTGAACTTCTTGCAATTCATCCTTGGTTATATTGGGCGTGTTCCATATATGAACGTACCCTTCTGAATCGCCCCTGAGTAAATAACGGTTTGTGGAATTTTGCCGATGCGATACCATAAACCTCATCGCAGGAGGACATGATAAAGGCTAAAAAATGTAAGAGGAGTGATTACAGAAACAAATAAGTCTACACTATACCTTGTTATCGGGTTCACTTAATATGTAGTACAAAATAGGTTTGTCCGTTTCGGTTGTTGCAGTATGAAAATCTACGTTATCTGGTATACTGCTGCGGAAATCAAACAAAAAGAGTATTATAGTGAGTTCCGATAGAAATTTTAAACGCACATAAGATGTCAAAAAGAACTGATAAGCATAATGAAAGCTTACAGAACATAAAAAGCATATTTTACATTAATAACTATATACAATATATGCAGTTTATTTTTTCCTACACTATCTGTCATAACGGAAACTAATTATAAGAGATAAAACGTGCTTATCTTATTGGTTATTTTAAAAATTAGCATAATCTGTGTACATCCTTACAGACGTAAGTCTTCTCAATCGAATATCTCAATGAATATCGGCAAATTCTGTTCAAAAATTTCCACGTTAGAAGAAAAGTTCAACCGTTAAAATGACAGAGTCAACGCACATCTCTCGAGAAGCTTCTGAAAAAATTCCGAGGGTGGAAAGAGGCCATCATCCAGTTTCAGTCGTGATTTGGTGGGGAGTGTCATACGAAGAGGTAACAAAGCTTCATTTTTGTGAATAAGGGATAAAAACGAAGGCTGCTAACTACCAGATACATATTTTGGAGCAGGTTGTTAGGGCCTTGAATGATACTTTCTTTGTCCGTAAACACTGGGTATGTTAACAAGACTCGGCGCCCGCACACAAAGCAAAGACGACGCAACGCTGGTTAGATACGAATTTACCGGAGTTTATCACGGCCGAAAATTGGCCCTCTAGCTGGTCTATCGATTGTAGGATGTGTTAGAGGAAAAAGCCTGCTCTAAAACACATCTCAATATCGAGACTTTGAAGGCTGATTTAGTGGCAGCAGCAGCTTCGATACCTCTCGAAACAGTGCGTGCAGCGATAGATGAGTGGCCAAATCGTTTGAAAAAGGAGGTGGACATTTTGAATAGTTTTTATTTTTTTATATATTTATATTCATAGCTTAATTAAATACATTATTTTGTTCAAGCTTTTCTTTCTTTTTCTGGCAAATTAACCGCTTTATGAGAGACATAAATTATGACATGACTAGGTACATAAATTCCAAATTTTTTGGTTACTTCGCTATTCAATTAGTTTTTTTCACACTTTTAAAGATTGATTGAAAGACCAATTGCCTAAAATTACAAAACTTTCCGGATGCGTCAAAATTCCTTCCACAAATAACATTAAGAAAAATGATGTTAGTTGAAATAAAATCTTTTATAAGCTAAACCGTTGGCCCCATTCTTATATCTTCGGAACGCATATTGAAAGTACCTGGAGAATGAAGTAACCCTGGTATTCATAGTTATAACTTGAGGTTGAGGAAAAGTACACCTTATATAAGTGAACCTTTACCATAAGATTGTTTCTCGTTTCAAGGTGAACTCATAATTCACCCTTATAAGAGGATATCATTGGGTAGAATTTCTATCCGGTTTCTATCACATGCCCGGCTAATGTCAGATCTAAATATAGAAATTCTACCATAGGCATTACCTATTCATTTGTTGTTTGTTGTATGTAGATTTTGGAAAATCGATACCGAATTTTAAATTTTTTCCGTGAAATATTCCATTAGATTTTGAGTTACCGCTTGAGTAACCTGTTCTGTCTTACATTTTCTTGGATCATATTAACCATAAACTCAAGAAACTCTTCGAGGTCGCCCATAGTTCTTTTATTTGAACACAGAATTTCGTTTTTACTCCTTAAGGTATCTAGTTGTGATACCTTAAGATTTGTTGCGTGTAAAATGATCTTTTCCGAAGGTGACTCCTTATGAAACAAGTTAAGTTCTCCCTTAGTTTTCCTTGAGGAAAAGTATACATCAGGACGCTTTATGAAACGATGGGTTAGTTGCCTGGTTTGGTTGTGCTTAGTATAGATAGCGTCCTCCGTCAACAACAAATAATCGTAGCAAGCTGACGTCTTGACGCAAGACCACTGCATATGATTGCTTCCTTGGCCTGCTTGTTTGCCAGATTTGAATCCGATTGTGCATAACGGTGGGGGTCTTCTGTTATACGGATCTCCTGGTCAACGTTGAAGAGCTTTGGTCATCCGTCAAAGCAACACCCAGCCAACCCAGATGACCAAGCGCATTGTTTCAGCGAGTACTCTCTGTTGTTATTATTTGCAATAACCATGTATAAATCATTAAATCTTTAAACAGGTTCCAATTTTCCCAATGTTCTAGATGCAAGGTGTTTCCTTATACAGATTGCGGACGGTATACATAAGGCACCAAGGAGCATGGCGGTCGCTAGGAACTAACACATCGTTTAAAACTGTCAGGATGATGACCAAGGAAAAATATAACTTTTTTAAATTTCACCAATATTTCGCTTTTATTTAAAGCTTCATCAGGTTCATAAATGAGTTAAAGTAGGCAGACCGAACCTGTGAACTCAAGATTTAACTATGTCCATCTGAGGAGCTATGACTGATGAATGTCAATCAGTCCGCGGTCTGCATGTTAACCAACCTAGCCTATCTCAATTAGTATTAGTTCTAGATGAAAATACTAAATAACCTTTGATGATTTTTGTTATAATGGGAAGATTATATGTATATGTAAAATGGTTTTCTTTTTTTTTTGCTTTTTAGTGCATCTACTATTTCTAAATGACTGTAGAACCATAGCATGCCCACCTAGTGCGCGGGCGGAAGATAATTCCTTTCCTGAGCAACTTAGAGAAAAAAAATGCCAATACAAAATATTCGGAGACAAGTGCTGCACAACATAACATTAAATTCAAATACACAAGATGCTCAGTTTCTGCTGCGCAAGATACAAGTTTGTTTTTTTAAATGGAGTATCCAGTATATTATTAAATTTTTGGATGCATCTCTTCAATTCATGACAACTTTCTTCAATATTCCCTTTACCCATCTATTTTAGTTTTTGAGATAATTGACATAATTTGAGATTTTTGCGAAATGCCGCTGTTTCTACAACGACTGATATCTTAAACGCCTTACACACTAGAACGGTGATTCAAATTTTATTTGACTGAGCATTTCTGGGAGTCTTCTGCAAAACAGCGAAGATTTTTTATATCAACCAGATTCTACAAGAAAATCATCGATATCGTTGCCGAGTATGTTATTTAATTTTTGTTGTTAATGGAATAACCTGTATATTTTTACAAAATCTAATAGCGAAGCTCTTCCGGAAGCTTTTTTTTTAACTAAAGTTGTGTCATGCGCTGCGGGAAATAAACAATCTGTGTACTTTTATGTTGCGCACCGCTAATCTCCGAATATATTTTGTTTAAAAATTTTTTCTCCAAGTTACTTAAGGGATGAATTATCTTATATCCATGCACCAAGTGAACACGCTATATTAGATTCTTTCCAACACACCAGCAACCCAGTTTGTGAATATCCGACTGACTAAAATGTGTACAAATACTTGGATGTTCCAACATAAAATTTGAGGATAGCCGAATCGTTCACTGAACGGTCACATCCATCCGCAAATTTTTGCGGAACAACCACTTAGAAGCATGAGCAGAATGTTATTTGATTTTCGTAAGTGCAATAAATAACTGCAGTTTATAACCTGCACGTAACGTAATTGTTTATTATTACTATTTACTTAAGAAATCTGTCAAATGGGGGATTTGGAAGGATTCTTCGATTTCTTAAATAGTTCTTCCAGTGATGATGACGATTTAGACGGTCAGTTAGTGAAATAATGAAATAGTTTTCATTATTCCTTTTGGGGACGTATACAGTTATAGATAAACTTAAAGTGACAGAGGTTCAAATTTAGTAAATGTCTGTAAGTCATTCCAACACGTCACGATATGGAATCGGTCGGAAAGTAATATATTTTTAACGCATGCGTAGATAAGGGTTTATGAATTAATCCATGTATCGTACATGTACGATACACAAACTGCATGTTGGGACAAGCCCATAGATTCAAACAAATTTTACTCGAGCAGATTGCTATATATTCGAACTAGTTGTAGGCAATTCATTCTAAAAAACGATTTATGACGCCCGAGCAATCCGCCTACGCGTCAAATGTAACGATGTTTCAAACTAATCCTGTGTTCTATTTAGAAAACTGCACATAACGAAATTTCCAATGCTTTTTATTGAAAGGTTAAAACAATGTTAAATTAATCTTCCTTATGGGAATCATCGAGAAATTATCGACTGTAATATGAGGAAGAAAACAGAATGTTAAAAAAATATATAAAGGGAAATGCTTATGTATGAATTTCTCAAAATTCGTGGGGTACTAACAGAATCTCATTTATAAAAGATGTAGAAATTGGGCAAAGTGGACAAATCTATTTCAACCAAACAAAACGTGTCGATTTTATCTGTCAATCCTAACGACATCAGAGAAACGATAATTTGATTATTAAAATGTTATCGTTATTATTATCCTAAAAACCACACTATGATAGCAATTTTTGTATACAAATGGATTATTATTTTAAGAGAGTCTATTTTTAGTAGCTCGCTGAAGAATATCTAGCCAAAAAAATAATATATTAATAAAAGGAATCTCTATATACGTCATAAATTTGAAACAGCTTATACATATCAAATGTCATGCATCTGTAAACATTTTTAACGATTATTACGTAGCATTAAGAAAAGCTATGTTTTCCAGCTTTGCCACTTATCAGCACTTCAAGCATTAATGATATGTTCATGAGTTTTATACAGAAAAAAGATGATAACTTTGTCTTTAATGTTGAAAAAAACATCTTTATAATACAGTTTTGTATAAGTAACAATATTTTGGTTCAAATACTGAAAGGAATGAAACCGCTTATTTTAAAAATCCAAATTAATACTTAATTTAAATATCCTCATAGATATATTTTAAATTTTAAAGTCAACACATTGATGCCTCATTCTACCATTCTCGGTACTTACCCTTCTCTTCTGAGTTTTAAAATTTACCAAATTCTTCTACATAATTCTTGGATACATGATAGAATGAAGTTTAAGTGTATTGGTAATCATTTATCAAATCTTTTTGACATCTTTATTAATTATATATGTACACAACAAAAAGAAGTACATGAAAAAGTAAAGTAGAAAAGAAGTATGTAGTATAATAGATGAAAGGAGAGAAAAATTGTTAAAGCATCGACAAAAACCATCATTACCACCACCATCAAGAAAGTTATCTCGTTCACCATGAATTTACATGCGAAAGTATAAACTGAACAAACAAAGCAACATTGGCCAAAGTGCATAAAGGTGTCTAACAAGTCGCATTACGTTTAAACAACGCGTCAATAATGTAATGCGCATGTTTGACATTACGAAACGAAAACAGAAATAGCAAGCTATGCTATACTCAAACAATAAATCTGCTGAAACAAATGCCATAGTAATATTGAAAAGAGTTTTCGTTAACAAACATGAAAATGAAACAAACAAGAAGTAAGTTATATTATGATAACACAAAAGCTTAAACTATACATGATCCATCTAAAAATTACCAACAGACAATAAGGGATGAAAATTGTAAAATGACATACTTTTTCTTTTTTTCTAAAAATGTCTTACTTCGAAATTAAATAGTGTTTAATTTAACCTCCCATAGTTGCACTACTATGAAATATTATAATAATAATAATTTTATTCTTGAAGCGTATATAATCCTCAACGTTTTTATCCTGAATATAAATTATTTTTTACGAGTAAGTTAGTAATAAGATGGTTGTGGAATCTTATTAATATGTGAATTTTTAAAAATGCAATTCAACGTTTTTAAACGAAGAACTTTTAACGCAAGATAGTTGTGAAAGAATATTGCTTAGGAGCGATCTATATTATATAGTTCCTTACCGTCAATAAAGTTTGCTGGTGGCTTTTAAATAGGCCTGTATATTAATCAACTATTAATATTAAAAACGAATACGTATAACGGAGTAACTATAACTACTAATTTCAAATCTAAAACGACAGCAAAGATGGAACGTTGGCACAGAGGCAAAGATTATATTAACCGATTTCTTTAAATATATTGTGTAAAATCGGATCAGAAAGTAATGTCGTAGCCTCGTTAAAGGGAGAATGCGTACAGCGAAAAATGTGGGTATACATATTTACGCACGTGTAGGAGAGGGCACGAAAGTAGTGCCAAGCAGGTATGTTAAGTCTGTTAGGGATCAGTATAGACAAGGAAAGCGATAGCTCTCACGGCATTTGATTTATGGGCTGCAATAAGACACTCATATTGAGAATGCACTTATACTGGAGCCAGCTTGTTGCCAATCTGCCGGCTTAAAAGAATAATAGATCTGTGTGTCGTCCGCATACATTAGTAGACGTGTAGATACAATACAAAAGCGGGCTAACAAATTGTTTTAATACGATCGGGACTCAATACAGATAATTAAAAAAGGTTAGAATAAGAATTTACGTTAGGAATTTTACATCTATAAATTATGTATTAAATTATCGAAATAGAAGTACTAAACAACATATATTAAAGAATAGGCATACGACGAAATATAACCGTTATAGTAAAAATATAATTAAACAAGTGTAAATTTTGCTATAATATTTTTGACTGGTGAGAATAAGAAAACACTAACTTGCGGAATAGTCTCTTAATAATATAACAAATATTCGGTACAACCACTCAGTACCCAAGGTTGGTAGAATGTATATTGTTAAGGCTGCCTCGGTTTAAAAACAGCCTGCGCAAGTAATGATGTCGGTAGTTACAGAATATAGAACATATTATATTCATCAAATTAAATGTTGTTACGAAGAAGTATAAACGTATTTACGTTTGTTTTACTTGATGTTTAAAATTAAAAGTTTCTCAATAATTTTAGTACAATTCTCAATGAATATAAGGATCTACATATGATTCTACTATTTTCTATTATAGCGGACATTGTGCTCAATTAGAGAATAACAACCATCTATAATGTATTTTACTAAATAAAAATAAAAAAAATAATTTTCGGCTCCATGTTGCAATGAATTTCGTGATGATCTAATGATGTCTTAATAGCAAATGGGTGCGTGCCAGATGACTCTGTTGGGAAAGTGCATGGAAGAGAATTACGAAAGCAATATATAAATAATGTAATATTTATATAGACATACAAAATTACGATAATTACAACTAAAAACCAATTGTGTTAAAAGTTACTTAAAGAATAAAAAAACCAACAGAAACTAAACCAACTCAGTTTTTTTTCAGCTATTGCCGCTCATAGAACTGCACCTCAAATATAAATCTGTTATTCGAAATGCAACTCCCTTAAATAACACGAGTGCTATTTCTTAATGTAAACATACGTAGAATTACTGATTTCTTGGCACTACTTTCGCGCCCTCTCCTACACGCGCTTAAGTATGTATGCTCTCACTTGCTCGCTGTAACACCGGCATTTTTCGCTGTAAGCATTCGTCTTACGGTTCTTACGGTCGGCAATAGCGTCTCTACGGGGTACAACCTCGGGAATCTACGGGAAGCATGTTTTCCAAAGAGTGCTTAATACATTATTTCGAGATTGGTGCGAAAGAAATTAATGCACACAAAGACATTCAAATTCTTCATTCAGAGCATTTACTTAACTGTCTTGTATTTATTATCGTTTTCAACTATTCATTGTCACACATTTGAATACATTTAATACGAAATAGATTGATGTACAAGTATGGCAGATGAAACTTGTGACAGCCGTAGTCTGTGTGTAAAGTAACGACGCTAGCTGTTGAGTAACATTTAATGACAACGAGTCGAGATCCAATTCGGTCAGATTAGAATCAAGTTTCCTAAATAACATTACAACTACAAATTAATAATAAGGGTATTTTGCCTAGGAAGAATTTCACTTTTTAAAATTTCTCTAACGCCCTATATGTTTTATCGCAAGTTTAGGCGCTGTATTCAACATTTCAACATAAGCAAACCTATGGATCAAGAATAAAACCTAAGTATTCACTACTTAACAGATTATCGGTGCACTATGATAATAATGAAATGCGAATCGACCAGCTTCGAACGTGCGCAATATGTTGTCTAACGAATTCAAGCTACAGTTTTGTCTATAAAACATATTCTAACGAAACGGTTCGTAAGTAATTTAATTTTGTAGTTGTGTTAGTGTTATAACTAAAGCGCGCACTTTTTAAATTTCGCGGAGGATTTAAGTTGATACTTCCAGCAATAAAGAATATATTTGTCTGTATTACGTTAAGAAATTGGCGTATATGTAATTTATTGCCAGAACTACCAACTTAAATCGTACGCGAAATTTCAAAGGTGCCCGCTGCTGCTATACCTTTCAAGACATGTTTAAAATGGATAATGTCATAACTAGAGTTGCTCACTAGCGCCAACGGGCAGTGGCGGAGGTTCGATACAACCCTGTATAACTGCGAGTCTCAACCAGATCTGTTGTCTATACATGTACGCTGCCGTAAACACCATTTCGTAGTTCTACGTTTGTTTTAAAAATGTTGCATACGTCGCGAAAACGACCAATGTTGGACAAAGTTACAGAATTTATAGCAAAAATGCCTGACCTAAATTATGATGGCGTCAAAATTTAATGTGTAGTTTGTAATATCCCTTTAATGTGTCCAAAAGGGATTGTCTACGCCACGTAAATAATAAACAGCATTCTTCAAAAAAAGAATTGCACACGACACTATGACAAATTTAAATTTAATTTATGTGTTACCTTTATTGCAAGTAATCTACCGTTTACTCTACTAGACAAGGAGGCATATGTCTTCTTTTGGAATAAATATTCGAACTGCAAATTATCAAGTCGGGCATCGTTACAAAGAATTGTACCATCTGCTCGTGAACATGTTGAAAAAAGAATTAAATCGGAGTTGAAAGATAAAAAACTGTGGTTATGTGTGGACGAAACAACAGATCGTAAAAAAATTCTGTGGTTAATGTAATGGTACGTACAATGGAACCACATCAATCGTCACCTTCATTTCTATTAGATTCCAAACGAGTGCAACAAGGTACTGCCGAAGTAATTTCAAAGTTAGTGTTAAATACGTTGGAAAAGTTTGAACTTTCAACAAACCAACTGTTGATGTTTATGAGTGATGGTGCTGCAAACATGCTTTCTGTAGGGCGGTCTCTTAAAAAACATTGTGCTAACTTGTTACATATTACGTGTAAAATTCATGCTTTCAGTCATGTGGCAGATAGTATTAGACTTTAATGGCGCCTACAAAAGCAGTGTTTGTCAAATCCCCAAAACGTATTCGCAAATTTCATAGACTCCCTTACGCCTGAGCCACCAGAACCTATTCTTACACGTTGGGGAACCTGGTTACAGGCCGCGTTTTGTTATCATAAATATTTTGAGAATATTAAGAACGTGATTTTACAATCCGATCCAAAGGAAGCTGCGGCTATCAAGGAAAGCCAGTCGAAATTTCAAGATAGTCAGGTTAAAACGGAAGAACTATTCAGAATAATTACTTCGGACTAGTGGAGGTAATAGAAAAATTACAAAATCCTTCGGTGCCGTTAGTGAAATCTCTGCAAATAGTGCAACATGTTCACGCACAGCTATGCGCGGTAGAAGACGCAAAAAATGTTTGTGTTCTAGAAAGGTTTGAAAGTGATTTAGAGAAAGATTCTGATTTTGGCACATTAAGACAAATTTGTGAAGGTGCGTCAACAGAACCGTTAAGTTGTTCCAAAGATTATTTTAATTACGCAAATATAACGTCACTAGATGTAGAACGTTCGTTTTCTGCATATAAACACACTTTTTCCTCACGCCGCACTCGGTTTGCCGAAACAGCTGTGGAAACATATCTAATGTTGCAGATATTTAACAGACATTATTCACTTTGTGATTTCACGGAAGACTTTTGTTTGAGCACGTATTATATTTTATTTCTGACCATTTATTTTGTGTAAACTTTTATGCGCCCACCACTGGCTGTTGGCGCAAATTGAGCAACTCTAGTCATAACAGTATTACTTGTCCCAGATTATTATGAAAGCGATGGTAACGGTGTGTAACGATTGTATAACGGTTTTGAAGATATTTTGTTAATTATTTGATCAACTCATGTCAATGAGCTTCCTACTACGTTAAAGAAGATGGGTAATATTCTAATATTTCACCGGAATCGGTGCGAAGATAAGCATGTAAAGTTTTTGGATTTATAGTTAGTATCATTCAAGCATTCTTACTATTTTTTATGTAATTTTTTAATACAAACGCAATCCAAATTGTTAACTTCCGTTTTCACAGTACTAGTAGCTTGTAAATATATTAGCACGGTAAAATAAAGGTTAATATTTATTTATTTCATGGGGAGCATCATCGCCACATCTACCACTATGTTAATAACTAGTCTATAGGAATAGTTACTATAACAAATAGACAAAGATTAGTAGTGAAATTATTACTGTTTAGTCATCAAAGCCCATGATTTAACAATATTAATTGACAACAAGAAAAGCAATATGTTGATTTGTAATGATATAATACAATATTCTGGTATCGTTAAATCACGTATGTGTTAAAACGTGCACATGTAACCGTAAGGAATTGTTTTATGACATTTGTCTAAGGAATTTACTGTTTAAGTACATCATAACTTTTAATTCTTAACATTCCTTTATACTCCGTTCCCACAAACGTGAACACCTTCAACAGCGATTTAAAAAAAAATAAAAACAATCCTATTATTGCAAATAGAATAATACAGTGAATTTTTTAAATGCGTAAAAACATAAACAATATACATACATCATATAAGATTATTGAAGTTTTTTTGCTTGCTATATAATTATCATACTATTATATCTAAATTCGCAATGCATAGTATGCACATCTGGCATTAAAAACTATCTAAAATGCAAATCATTTATTTAAGTTTAGTCTACGTCTATAGTTATCAAATCGTCAAAAGTATAAAAGGATGTCAAGAACTGTTAGAGCGCAAACAATATTCAATCATGTAAATGGTATTGTAATCTAACCTAAGATTCTTGCCACGAAGTTGTCTATATGGTCCACGATGTAAACAAAAAAAAAGATAGATTAGTACAGGCAACACGATGTACCGTATTGTGCATAAACAATAATCAATAACAACTGAAAGTGCATTAACTAAAAACAAATGTAAAAAATACTATTAAGAACAAGAACAAAATATAAAACTCGCCATATCACCTTACAGGAAGTTAGTTACAATCAGCTTACAATTTAAGTTATTATTGTCATTTAAACAGTTTGCTACGAAACGTAGTCGTAAAAAAAAACAAAATATTTTAAACAAAATTTCTATATTAATATGATTATGAAAAAAAAAAACTATATTTTTATTAACTACTTAAGGATCCTGCATAAAGTGTATCTCTTTTGGTTATAGTGTATGGCACAAGCAAAAGGTTGTTACTAGCAAAATTAAAAAATTCGGGAAATTATAAAATAGAGACAAGGATTTAAAAATGTCTTTCAAATAACTTTTCTAATTATGGATGTTAAAAATAATTCTTTCCATTATTCATCAACCAAATATTCTCCTAAACGATGTGTATAAAACAAACTTTTCACTACTGAAATATGTATTTTGTTTTTTACGACTACATTCCTACAATCACATTACATATGAGACCGCAAAAACCTTTACCTATTATTATTATAACGTTCTAGTAGTATATTTTTTTTTTCATTATTCAGTAACATAATTAAAACTTACTTGGATGGTAATTTATATAGATAACCCTTGCCTGCATCAGTCCATACAATAATCCTATCAATGGCTAAAAAGTCCCCAGACATAAGTCTTTCTTCGTTTGGAGCATTGTTAAAACATAATTTGCTGAAATCGCCTGCAAAAATAAACAAGAATTTAATCTGGTTGCTACAGTAGAATACAGTTTTTGCGTAGAGTAGTGTGAGCGAGTGATATACAGCCCTGGCCAATAAAACGAAGCACCTGTAGATTTTCGAAAATAAAAAGTTATTTTGCGAATTACTCTAAAATAAGAAACCAAATAATATCGAGACACGAACAATTCTAAGAAGCAAAATCGATTGTACAAACGTGTTGCTTCAATGTTTGGCACTACCCGCGTGTTTTTTTTCTCTGTACTATTTGTTTATTTTTTTGAAATATATGTCTACATAATATATACGTATTTTTACATATGTATACTTTTTACATATAATATTGCTGTGCCCTCTGTCTTTATCTCGAGAGTGGGTTGTTGTCCGTCTCGAGTTAATGGTATCGAGGGCTGTTCGGTTGGTTTTTCTATGTCGCTCTTCTTCTTGGTTGGTTTTTTTTCTTCTTATGTTCGCGTTCGTGTTTTATATTTAGATGTTGTTATTTAAAATTCTTTGTTTAATGGTTTTTTTGAAGTTGGTGTAGTTTTTGTTTTTTATCTCTGACTCTATTTTGTTGTATTGTCTTATTGTTTCTGTTGTCAGGTTTTGTGTGTATTTCTTCTTCTTGTTCTTTCTGTTCTTAGGTGCGAATGTTGTCTGGTGTTGTGTGTGTGGATTTGTTTGCTTGTTGAGAATTTGATATTGGTTTTTATTAGTTTGTTTTTTATTTTGTATAATAAGAGTAAGTTATTTTGTGTTATTATTTGTTGTATGTTAGGTTCTTGTGTCTTGTTGTATATATACTTCATTGGTTGGGGTTTTTTTGTCTAATGAGTAGAGTATTTTTAGGATTTTGTTCTGCTGTCGTTGTATGGTATTTATGTTTCTTTTAGTTGTGTTGCTCCATATGTTTATTAGATAGTTGCTTCTTGATGTGAATATTGAGTGGTATACTGGTTTTCTCATGTTCCGGATGTTCCGTAGCTTATTTAGTGCCGCTATGGTTTTTGTGTTGGTCTTTACTAATTGGTTTATGTGCTTGTCCCATTTTAGGTTGTTTTGTATTGTATTCCCAGATATTTGATGTGTTGTACTACTTCTATTTCTTGGTCTTTGATCTTTTTGTTGAATTTGTGTCTTTGTTTTGTTGGTGTGAAGAGCATGTATTTAGTTTTGTCTTGGTTTATCGTTAGTAGGTTGTTGTAGCACCAGTGTTCTATTTTCGTGACGTCTTCGTTTATGTTGTTTTGTAGGGTCTTTTGTTTTGTTCCTGTGTATATTAGGCATATGTCATCTGCATACGTGAAAATTTTTCCTTTTAGTGCAATTTCTAAAAGGTCGTTTGTGTATAGAATATATAATATTGGTGGTAGGTTTCCGCCTTGAGGTACTCCGTATTCGGTGGTGAGTGGATTGCTTTTTTCGCCATTTATTTGTGTTTGGCTTCTGTTTTTTATATGGGTTTCTATTAGTGTTAGTTCTTTTTTTTAGTTTGGTTTTGGAGATTGTGTCGAAAGCTTTTTTCATGTCAATGTAGATTGCTATTACTGTTTCTTTTTTTTTCTAAATTGGTTCCCACTTCATTGATCATATCTAAGACTGCTGATGTTGTCCTGAATTTTTTTAGAAGGCATATTGTTGTTCGTTTATTATTTAGTTTTGTGTAAGGTGTGCGGATATTCTAGTTTGAATACATTTTTCTGGGATTTTGTTTAAAGTTGATAGTAATGCTATTGGTCTGTAATTTTCTGCTTTTTCTTTGTCTCCATTTTTGTGTATAGGTCTGATGATAGTTTGTTTGATGTAGTCTGGGTAAATGCCATTTTGAAATATCTTGTTTATTATATTTTTCTAAAATCGGGGTGAGTTTTTCTTTGTTTTCTTTTAAGATCCTATTGGTGATTGCGTCAAATCCTGGTGCTTTGTTGAGTTTTAATTTTCGTATAATTTGTCTTATTTCTTCTTCCGTTGTTTTTTGGAAGTTTGTAGGTGGCTATTGGTTTTTTGTTATTGTGGTTTGTGGTGGAGTGGTGCCTTTTCGAATTTGGTCTTCTGCTAATTGTGGTAAAGTATTTGTTGACTGCGTCTGCTGCTTCTTTTTGTGTTTTGGTTTTCGTACCATCCTCTTTCAAGGTAGTTATTTCTTGGTCATAGTGTCTTGGTTTGCGTATTTGTTGGTTTATTATGTTCCATGTTTTGGTTGAGTCGTTTTTGTGTTTTCTGAATTTCTTTTGGTAATATTGTCTTTTTGTGTCTTTGATTAGTTTAGATACGTATGTTTTTTGTTGTTTGTATTCATCACTTTATCGTTTTGTGGGTGTTGTCTGTGCTTTTTGTAAAGTTTGTTTCTTTTTTTAATCTGCTGAATTAGGTGTTCGTCTATCCATGTACAGTCTTCTCTCCTTTTGATTCGAAGAGTGACTTGGTTTTCTGTTATGATGTTTTGCAGGTTTATTGAAAGTTCTTCTATGGTTGTTATTTTTTCGTAATCTTGCTGGTTTATTCTTTCTTTAATCTTCTGATTGTTTGTTTGCACGATTTGGGTTGTTTTGTAATTTAGTTTACGTTTTTCAATTACTGTATTGTGATTTGATGTCGGATTCTTTCATTTTTTTTTTTGTATTCTGTTTGGTTCGTTTGTGATTACGTGATCCAGTATTGTGTTCTTTCTATTTGGTTTCGTGTGTAATAATAGAAACGCAATTAAAAAGAGAAATATTTGATAGTATAATTACGAGATACAAACAAAGCAAATCAGAAATAATAAAGGAGCAAAAGATCAAGGGAGGTAAGGATAATGAATTATATAAACTGGGAGTATAACGCTTGACTAGAATCGATTGCAGTCCTCTCACCGTAGCGGTTGGATTACTACTACTGATCGATTCTCGTCATGTTACATCGTTCGAGCCGCCGCCCTTATGCCTACGCACTTTTATAGCGGATACAGTGCCCAAGTACGAGGGCAGTTTGACAGGAGAGTTACTTCTTTTAGAGAAAAAAAATATATTGTAGTGGGACATCACACATGAAGAGCGAGCGTTTATACGTTACAATATTCGTTTAAATTAATTTTATATTCAAATTCATAAAATATTAAAATTTAATCGAGCATTTGCGGAATTCGAATTATTTCGGGTTAAGGATTCGAATTTCGGCATTTTGATCATGTATATTGTTAATCTTTTATTAAAAAAAAAGACTCCATTAATGTTATGTAACAGGAGATAATCGAAGTTTCAGGTTATTTTAAGTATTTTACATTTTGAAACATAATTTGTTAAAAATGACACAAATACACATATAAACACACGGTATTTGGAAATCAAGCAACAAAATCCCTTACGTCATCTGCAACACGGAATTCGATCTTCAAAACATCAAAATTAAAAATATCAAGTTGTTAGATTGGCAGCACCCAGACAACCGATAAACAAGAAGTGAGATACGAAAATTCTGACAGTAAACAAACATGTTTTTCGAGTGATTAATCTAGAAATTGTATTTTAAACCTAAACGTTGCCGAAATCATCAACTCTAAAGTATTGATTGAAAAACTGCTAAAGTGAAACAGAAACAAGTAATAATCGAGAGTATTTAATCAAACAAAAACAATTTGAAGAAACAATCAAGAAAATTTAGTCAAGAAGACGATCAAAAGGGTTATCCCAAGAGGATATTGGACATTAACTGCTGAAGTAGAGGAAACTCACACACATATAATACACCCGCAACATTAACTGTAATTTAAAAAAAAAAAAATCTTTGTAAGTGAAAAACATAATAAACGGAACACAGATTATCTCTGAAACAGTTCACTAAAGCCCTTGCCACAAAACTCGTACTGGACGCACGTTTTAAGTCAAGTTTTGTGGTAAGGGCTTTAGTGAATTGTTTCAGTGTTCCAGTGCCACAGATTTAGACTACCTGATTAACAGATTATCTCCTTATTCAATATTTTTAATCGTTATTTGATAATGTATTTTGGTTTTCAACTTAATTTCCTTACAAATCTATATACTAAATGCAGCGGCTTCCCAATTTTTGTAAACCATCTAAAAAGTAATCTTTCGAAAACTCGTCAAAATACGCATTGATTTCAGCTATCACCTCCTCATTTGTGGCAAATCTCTTTCCATCGAGCCACTTCAAGTTTGGACATACGAAGAAATCACACGGAGCCAGATATAGTGAATATGGTACATGGGGCAGCAATTCGTAACCTTATTCAACCAATTTAACGGTTACAATAGCGAACAAATAACAATTACTTGATGGAACAGTACTTTTCCTTGTATAATGCCGTTGTTTTTTCTTTGGTTCGGTATCGAAACATGTCAGTGAATTAGCACAATATTTGCCAGTTATTGTACTACCCTTCTCTAAATAGTCAACAAAGATTGCGCCTTCGGAATCCCAAAAAATCATGGTCATAACTTTATTGGCTGAAAACACGTTTTTTGCTGCGTTCAGAGCACGTTCATCAGGAGAAGACCATTGTTTCGTTTGTGTTTTTGTCTCTGAAACATAGTGATGTATCCGTGTTTCATCTAGTGTGGTATATCGAGGAAATATTCTCTTGGATTATGTTTGAATTTAGCCAAACAGTCACTTGAAATTGTAACACGAGTTCGCATTTGGTCCACGGTAAGCAAACGGGGCACCTATCTTGCGTTTAGCTCTTTCATATTTAAGCTGAGTGGATCACTCAAGCCATACTCCTAAATGAATGGATGGAGTAACTCTACAACATTTCCGAACGTTAAAGAGCGCATGTAGGGTACTTGGAGTAAATGGAGTTACTCTGAACGAATACCCGAAGTCACCTTTAAATGTTCATGTAAAACAATGTGCATCTATTCGGTTAAGATGTTTACATTGGCTATCTCATACACGTTCATTCGGTGGTCACTCTTTACATGGCATGGATTTTCTCAATCATTTCTGGAGTAGTTACTGTTGTTTAAGGCCCCGGACGTTTGGCATCATCCATGATCATCTGACCACTTTTGAAGGTAGTAAATCACTTACAAATCATCCCATGCGAAAAAGCAGTCACCATAGTTTCTTTAATGTTTTTCCACGTAAAAAGTAATGTTTAATCAACACACGAGTTTTTTTTTTAAATTGTTACTCAAAAACAACAAATTGTTTACTTTTAACAACTGTAAAACGTAAACTAGCTAACAAATTTGCGCAATAGGCTCCTAAAAGATGACTGAAATCCAAGGTTGGTAGAATACGTTTACTCTAAAGGTGGTCTCAGTTTAAAAATAGCGTGCGCAATGACGTCAGTGGTAGTGGAATATAGAACACATGAGATCCATCAATTTAAACGTTCTTACGAACAAGTATATCTATATATTACTACCGATGACGTCAAAATATGCGTCTTTCACCGCTCCCTCCACAAACTTTCGGTCAAGTACTGCAAGATATGAACTGAGACAACCTTTAGAATACATGTATTCTACCAACCTTGACTGAAATCAGCATTATACTCACCATGGCGAAAATGGTGCCAACTTTTGAAAAGTCACTCTCCCCTCAAACTGCCTTTGTATTTTAGCGGCCACTTTATTAGGGAATATTTTAACGTTGTATATCGAGAAAATAAAATAAAAGTATTCTTTTTCTAGTAGCATTCTCTTTGAGAATTGATATTTGTATACAAAATGAGATTCTAAATAACTTTTACAATATTGCTCGATATTTTTACAAATAAGGGTACTTTATTCTTACAAACATTCTTAAATTTCATCTATTTCGGCTAAACGAGTAATGGTACTATTTTATGTATATGTCTGATTAAAATTAGCTTTCAAAGAATGCAGGAACATTTATCTTAGTAACAATTTTCTGAGATATTTACAATAAAAAGGATTCGATTTGGTTCCAACCTTTTACCCCATACACATCGATTACGATCTATTGAAAAAGCATGCCTGAAAAAATTTCATTTGCGAAATTTCGTATTAGACTATAAATTGTCAAACTAAGATCAAGGCCACATAAACTCTAATAATTTTTAATGATTATCTACATTATTCAGCACATATAAGAAAATCTAATTTATAGTAAAAAAAACTATATTGACCAACATTTTTTTGGAACATTTTAAACTTAAATCTGTAAAATCTTTCCCTTCCCTAAAAAAGCATTGGTATCCAATGTGTACGATATCTACCACCTTTAGTGTATTGTAAATTATGTGCTATAATTTTTTCTATCTCACTAACCTGCATCATAAATTAGCCAATGCTTCGTACAAACGATAAGAACAGTCCTTTGGTTGTATGCACAGCATCTCAAGCAGATGGCGTTGATGGTCTCTATTTGTTTGCTTTCATTTTCATAAATAGGTTCGCAGTGCTTGTTTTCATGACCAAGTAAAGTCCATACTTTAACTGTGCCGGTCGTGGTTAAGGCTAACACTACATCGTCTTTACGTCTGGCAGGTCTAATTACCTATATTAAAACAACAGTAATTTAAGATTTAAATATGTGAAGTAACTACAAAAATTGGTTATAACTTACATGCAAAGCACTGATCCAATCAGGGTTATATCTGGACGATAGCACAAATAAAATTTCTAAGCTAAACGGATCCATCACAATGATTTCGGGATAATAGCCATTACAAAACAGCCGAATATCATCGCAACTACCCATGAGATAAGCCTACAATGTGAATTTCAGAATAATAAAATTAGCAATTTTTTTTTTTTTTCAAATTTTTATTATTTATATTATAAATTTAATTTCACAAGAGATATCTTAACAAGTTCAATTTGAATATAAGCAAAATTTAAAGTTAATTTTCTTTTTTTACCGCTGCAAAATATAATCTAAAATCAAATTTTCATGGCATACCAACACACCGCGGTATCGTTACGAGCGATTACGCTGTTACCTTCTCATCAGTGTTGCCAAACCTAATATCCAAAGCCCAACGATTATCGACTAAAATTCCACTAACATTTTTTTTATAGTTAAAACATCTACTGGAAAATCAAATGTAATTTAAGTCAATATTTATTACATTTCCTTCATATCTGTCAATATAATGACCTTTCGTATAAAATTGGTTAGTTTTATGTTTATCTAATTTTAAACACAACGAATGACAGCCATTAATTTAAGATCAAGTATTGTAAATTCGCAAAAATAAATGTAAACTAGAGTAATACTGTTCTAGGGACATTTTTGTTAACAACCTTGGATCCTTGCAAAATGTACATAATGCAACAATTACGTAATAATATCGTATGATACTATTGCAATACTGCGCAATGCGCAAACCAATTCTTTTACAGGGCACTTTACCCATTTTTACGATCTAAATTGGCAATAAGTGTTGAATACAATACTGACGTAAGATATAATGAATCCACTAAAAAATCCACTAGCCACCAAATTAAGTTTGTTCATTATGTAAAATTTTATCCCACTAGGTTGGTAACACTATTTGTCATTGTCAAGGAGCGGGATATTACGTAGTGGTAATTTTACATAAATTGGTGAGCAAGTTTTGTTTTCCATTGACATATAACCATACCGCAACTTCATAGTAAGCGTTTAGGGTTAGTTGTGGATAGTAAACGTTACAAGGATTGCTCAATTCCTATCTCGTAATGCAATCAGGGTCACGTGACTGCATGACATTAGCTGGGTTAGGGTTCACTATAAACACACCCTTAGGGTGTGTTTATAGTGAAGCTGTGATAAGAGCGACGATACTAGCAGCGATAAAAGCGTCGAAAAATATCCATCGCGGATGACGTTTATGAAGCTTCGGCAAGCGCGTCAGTTTGACAGTTGTCAAAATATTTTTATTGGCGCCTTTCTTGTTTGATTTTGGTGTTTTTGGTTCCGTATTGGGGGCCTAAGGTAAATTTCGCTTATTAAATTCTCGATTTCCATTAAAACTAGCACTGATGAAAGCAGATAAAATTTGACAGTTCGATTATAAATGCTCTTATCTTTGCTCACCATTGCTGTCCACAGATGTCGCGTAGTTCCAACATAAACACCCCCATACAAACAATGTATCTCATCGCTTTGCTATTATCGCCGCTCTTATCGAATATCACAGCTATCTTCTGTAACCATGGTTACGCAAAGTTACAGCGCTCACAGGCCCGCTTTGCTAACGCATCGTTCTTATTGACTATCACAGCTTCGCTATAAACACACTCTTACGCGGCGCGGCGTCAAGTATCGTGCTACGTTGTTTTGATCGTTTTATTTCCTTTTTTCTAGTTTAAATACTTTTTACTACTTTTAATTAAGCTTTTGCATTATTGCTCGTTGCAAGTTGTAGTTAATCGACTAGTGAAAAAGTTTTTTAACAATTCGGTCGCTAAACCTAGCAAGGAAAATGTTGTATGTTATCGTTTCTCGAAGATTATCAGACAACAATGGGTGAGATGTTGTCGAAGAGCAGATAAATTCAATCAGGATGCAAGTCAAATGTGCCCATTTCATTTTTACAAAACGGATTACAAAATAAATTATTCAAGTATTTTACAATAAATTACTGTTTTTCTTAGGTAGTTCAAAAGTTTAAAATATACATTATACAGTAATTAGATATACGTGACAATATTTAATTACAGATTTCCCCAGAAAGAGAGAATGATTGTTTTAATTTCTTTAAATAGGGACAAAGTATCCTGTTATTCAAACAAAATCATTTTTCAACCTATATTAGATGTAGGTGTTAAACGAAGCTGCTTTAATTATAAATCTCAGTTTATCCAGTCAAAGAAATATATGTTCCAAAGTATGTTTCTTAAGAAACTCTTTCTATCAGTGCATAAAGAGAAAAAACTAAAAGAAATTAAATATCTAAGAACAATTATTGACGAAAATTTAAATTTCAAAACACGAGAATATGTTAAGAATAAGGCATTTATGAAGACAACAGTTCTCTCTTTAAGTAGGAAATATTGATATGGTCTTTACACTCCTATTAAAATTATGTTAGACGTATTAAATTTAACGAGTTAAATAAAGTATTGTATATATAGAGCTTGTATTCATTCACAATGATTTGAAGGTTAAATGGAAAGTCTACCATCATGTTCAATTGAAAAATTAGATTTAGAGGATGATATATATACGATGACTGACAGTATTTATTGTCTTTAACATAGTAGGCGTTGAAATAAAGTTTCCATAACAACACACCATATTTGTTATTTATCTGTTAAACAAAGAGCCAACATTGGTTTTGTAGCTGCATTCGTTAACAAGTTGAGTTCAGTTAAAATACTAGTCCACAGATTTTAAGAAATAGTGAAAAATGAGTTTCATGCTGTTATTAAATATATGCAGAAGAAGGGTTTAACGCAAAAATAAATTCATGAAGATGTGGTTAGTGTGCTTAGGGATGCTCCTTCATATCAGATAGTAAAGAATTGGTCTCTGGAGTTTCGATGTGGTAGAATAACTTGCGAATATGCAAAAGGTGCCGGTCGACCACAAACTATGCACTCAAGAAAATATGGATTATGTCTGTCACTTGATTAAACAAGATCGTCGATTAACTACTAAACGTTTAAAAGAGATAATAGACATTTCAAACGGTACAATTGGAACAAAAATCAATGGCTATTTGGGACTTCATAAGGTGTCTCTAAGATGAGTACCCCGAATATTGATTCCTAAGCAAAAGCGAAAGAGAATCACCACTTCAGAAGCGAATTTGACACTGTCAAAAACAGTGATCCAAAAAAATGTCTGACTCGGTTTGTCGTAGTTGATGAAACGTGGGTTTACCGCTTCGATCCCGAGTCTATACAACAAAGCAGCAAGGAATACCGACGAGATCTCTACCACCTCGCAAATTAAGGATGCAACCTCCAGCGAATAAGATTATGGCTATCACTTTCTAGGATACTGAAAGAATTTTATTGATTACCTGGAAAGTGGCCGGACAAACACGTGCCGCATTAATTAATCAACTGCGTAATTGTATTAAAGAAAAAAGAAGACGAAAGTTGTCGCATGGTATTCTCTTTCATTAGGACAATACTCCCATGCATAAAAGTCTCGTTTCCTTAAACGAAATTTGCAATGCAGTTCAAGAATGTTTCTCTAATCAAAACCGTGAGATTAAAAAAAAAAGATGTAAATATGTTAGAACATAGGCGGAATAAATGTCTTCAAGTGATTATGTTGACAAACAATGTTGTTTAATATGTTAGACACAATAAATACCTACAGCCCTCGTACAATTTATGTAGTAAAATTTCGCACGAACATTGTCCTCCGTGGTAGTTGAAACGTTTACCTACTATTATTAAGAGCGTATGTGTATAGACAAGTGCTTGTTATTTAATAAATAGTACGCCAAACAGTTTGGAGATACGCAAACATTTGTCGTGTAACAAATACCGCATGTGTGGCGCCGCCTTTAACTATTTAACCTAGAAGCAGTCGCATCTCCTAAACTTCCAGTCGCGTACCGATCTATTCGACCCCACAAACCTGTTTTATTAGGTTTCTTGTAAAGTAAAGCCTGTTTTACACACCAATTAATCGAACAAGTTGATCTTCGATTTTATCGTACAGTGTAGAACAGCAAAAATCGGTTACAATTTATTGTACGATTAATTGAATTAAATAGAACTTGCTCTATTTTTACCACAATTTTCCGACGATTCTTTACTAATTTTGCAGTTTTAATACCAACCCAGTAACAGAAAAGTACCTACGAATTTTGTTTAGTGTTTTTTGAGTAAGGTGAGGATAAATTTCGAAAATTTACGACGATTATGATGCAATGGATAATTTGAATTAACTAACCGAAACCGAAGTAACCTAAGTTAATCTGTGCCTATACCAAAACTGCCAAAATATTTAACAAAGGCAGATTGCCAATCTATTTTTATAAGTAGAAGAAAATTTCCTATTTAATAATTCCCCCGTTCAACTATTAACGAAACTAAACGAGTATTCACGATGGTTAAAAAATCGACCAATTTATTGTGGAATTAAAACAGCATAATTTTACCGATTTTTTGGTCAAGAACTTGTTCAATTAATTGGTCAATAAATCGCAGCGTGTAAAACGGTTTAGATTTTTTGATACAATGAATACACTAAAAACAAAAAAAAAATAATTTTAGGAGGATTCTTAAAAGCACAAATTCTTAACTAACTGGATAACGAAGCTATTGCAAATTTTTAAACCCTGTGGTCGAATCGACCATAACGTGACTAATCATGGGGAAGTACTTTTATGAGATTATGTAGATACTACAAAAAATAACATGAAAACATTGTAATTGAATTCAAAATCTACCTCATGTTAGCATAACAACACCATATATACTGGATCATACCTAAAGTTGAACAAATTATAAATTGATATTTTATCAATTTTTAAATAAAAGTCCTTTTGGTATTAACTATTAATCAACACAAATTATTGTGGTTTAATCCAACTTAAATAACATTCTCTTATCTACTTTTTTCTGATAAGTTCTGACAATGGAGTAAATACAAATTCACTTATATATGCAATATAAAAAATCTTATCTGAAAATTACCCCAAAATGTAAACAAAGCAAGGATATTAAGTATATACCTGAATATTTGTATGTACTTGTTGTAGCTTTATTGATTCTCTGCATTTTCCATCTACTAAATCCCATGTACACATTTCCCCTGCTTCCGTACTTGAAACAATGTAATTATTATCTTGGAGTATAGACGCTGTTGATAAACATACAATAGGTGCCGAATGTCCAACTAATAAGCATCTTGGAGTAATTTTTAAAGAGTCAGGATCCACCTGCCTAAAGTTGAAATAGATTACATCCTAACACCAGAAATTAACTTTATACTACTTACCACAGACATATTTGACCATCGTAGCAACCAGTCGCTAATGTTTTCAAATCTTTTGAAAGATAAATGCATGATATGCAATGAGTTGGTGCGTGTTTTCCCCATAGAACAATGGGGACCACCAAACCTGTGCCTGGCATTTTGTAATCCTGCAAAGAATATAAGCATGTGACAATGTCTTACGATCACTCATTTATAAACTATTATAGTGATATAAATCGTACTCTCAAAAACAAGTATCAATTAAAGTAAATTAGTGTCAATTAAGTTCTGACAATTTTAGTCATATGACCTGTCCATCCCTTAACTAATAAGAAATAACTGTTAACCTATCAGGTAGAATCTAAAACATTCCTTCCCATTAACAAAAAGTAATTATTATTGAAACACTAACTAAAAAGAGGTAAACTGCAGTGACAGTTCAACAATATTTAACCCAACTTTTTGACAGATATGTCACGTCAATAATTGAAAAAAGGCCACAAACAAGTACGTACCCCAACCGCAGAATTTAACTGAATTAGGACGGATTAAAGAATTGATTTTGTTGCCTCCTGATCATAATTCCCAATTTTATTCGCCATTTTAAAAGAAAATCAGCTGTTTGACACAAATTTCTTTTGTAGGCACACATGCAATACGCAAGACTGTATTTGAAAATCGTGCAGTAAAATCCCCACCACGTCCGAACTCGGTAAGATTTTTGGATTTCTCTTACTTTCTGATCTTGATTTAATTTTTCGCTTTTGGAAAACGTTGGATTTTGTAATTTATAACAGCAACATAAAGTTTCTATTAATTTAACTTGCTTTACACATCATTTCAATTATGGAAAATTTTAGTATTTCAATTCAGAGTGTCATGGTCAAAGTTGTGGTAGTTTATCCATGAAAAGGGAACAATCAATAATTAGGTGTGTTCCGTTATATGCAGTAAATACTAGGCAGGGCTGTTCCGTAAACCACTTCTGTATACTGGCTGTGACTGCCGGTATCTGACGTCATAATTATGCGCCGTTTTTGTACTGTAAATGCCCTAATTAACTATCGAGGATGTGTGGTTTCAGTACTTTTGTAGTTATTAGGTTTGTTCGTTTGTCTTGCTCGCGTTAGTTCTAGAATGATAGGATTATGATCACGTGATCGTTTTGATTGCTCAGAACTGCTCTAAATAGGTACAAACGAACAGTACAAATTGGTATTTATGTAGTATACATAGCCTAAAAGATTGAGAATGATGGCAATTGGCAATCACGATAGCATTAAAAAATCCTTATTTATTAATTGTTGTATTTCACTTTCAATGATTGCAACGGATGTCATTTTGTATGAATATACTAAAGTTGGGTTACGCAAATAATGGAATGACTGCTGCACTGAACTGCACAAACTTACTCCACCTCCTGAGGAGGTGTAAATTTGTGCAATTCAAAACTGTTGGAAGCTGCCCAACATATTTAAACGAACATCGGATTGCCAGTTTTTTTTTACAAACGAACACAATTTAATTTAATTTTTTTAACAAACGAACAAACCTATGGGTTATGTACGAATCAGGGCCCATAAATCTACGGGTACCTTTTTATCGTCATTAAAATTCACGACAGCCGCACCAGTACTCACGCGGCAGCGGGAAATTTTTGTATTTATATATTTATGGTTTCTTGAAACAAGTTCTAATAAATACGAACTAATTATACATCGATCACAGTATGCGTCCTGATAGAACGTAAGCTATGACCAGTATGTAGCTATTGTGGAGCCAAATACTAGGTATTGAATACTTGATCGTTTGTTCCAGGAATAAGCAGAAAAAAAACGCCATCAATTTAATATCCATGTATATTAATTATTACAGCACATGCAACATTATAAAAGCAAAAATAACCAGCATTTACAATTTTAATGCAAGATATGTTATCTAGATTCAAAATATTTGGTTTTTTTTTCGTTGTTTGAAATATTTCAAGAACAAGGGTTAATGAGAGGAGGTAGATAAACCTGCAATGTACTATTAACAATTATATTTGTATGGTCACAATGCATAAAAGTAATATCCAAATTTTCATAAAAAATATGAAGAAACACAAACGTCACATTGTATACATCTCTCTTTTTTATAATTAAGTTCATTTACACTCTGAACTGAATCTAGTTCTATAATCCTTAACGTAGGGATAAGTGGCACTTCCATATTCATTACAGTAATCAGTTGTGTGTACATGTAAATACAGTGAACTAAAATGTTTTCGGCATATTTTACATATCTTGTGGACTTGATCTGATTTCTTGTTGAACAATTCTTGATATTCTGTTGCTGTAACCCATTTCAAAAATCAGGAAATATCCGTTACTGGATTTGGAAATACATAAGTAGAACACAATGTCATGTTTCTTCACACAGCATCCTGCCACACATCTTTTAAATTTACTCATTGGTGCTTGTTTGGCACACATTCCACACCTGTAAACTATGTAATATATGATTTAAATAGATAGATGATTATATACTACAGTATATGTATGCAGGACGACTATAAACATTCGTGTTGTTAGGAACTTATGTATTTAATCAGCGGGGCAGTCTTTGGTTTTGCCATGATTTTACCCATGTTTTACCATAGATAAATACACAATACTCAGAGCATTAACCGTGTCGGTATTACAGTTCCATGCCAACCGATGCCAACTATTGGTTGTAAACACAACTAAAATAGCGCCGCCATACTCACGCGGCAACACTACATGTATCACGTGATGGTATAGCCAATAAGAGCTCGGCGAAAATTCTCGCATTTGATATTCGGGTCCCTAGTATGAATATAGAAAAACGTTCCATTATTCCGGCGTTATTCCAGTTGATTCCAGTATTACCAGTGCTATCGTCAATATCGGAACACTTTTAAAAACCTACTGTAATACGTCATACGTTCGGTACTGTCAGTATATATCGGAACAATCTAATTGTACAAGTGTGTGATATAAAAAATGAGGTGTCACTACGAAGTGCTTGATATTTCAAGAGAAGCCGACGACAGTGAAATAAAAACAGCGTATAGAAAATTGGCATTGAAATGGCATCCAGATAAAAATTTAGATAATACAGAATATGCAAAAGAACAATTTCAATTAGTACAACAAGCCTATGAAATACTTAGCGATCGCCAAGAAAGAGCTTGGTACGATAAACATAGAGAACAAATTTTAAGAGGTTCAAATAGTGATTATAAGGACAATAACTTAGACGTTTTCCAATACTTTACAACAACCTGTTTCAAAGGGTACGGAGATGATGAAAATGGTTTTTACTGTATATATGGCAGGGTTTTTGAAGAAATTGCAAAAGAGGATTATGAATATATGGATGATAAAGCTGAAATGTACAATATACCTAAGTTTGGCAACTCAGAAAGTGATTACGATGAGGTAGTAGCACAATTTTATGATTATTGGATGTCTTACTCAACCAAGAAAAGTTATGTTTGGTTGGACCCGCACAACATAAAAGGAGCTTCGAATCGTAAAATATTTAAATTAATTGAAAAAGAGAATGATAAAATTAGGCAGAAAGCTAAGCGTGAAAGAAATGAAGAGGTTAGGAATTTAGTTGCTTTTGTCAGGAAAAGAGATAAACGTGTACAAGCACATATCAAGAAATTGGAAGAGAAGAAAGTGGAGAACAGGGAGAAACAGAAAAAAATGTCAAATCAACAGAGATTAGAGAGAATTAAACAATTAAATGAATCTAGTGAACAAGCTGAATGGATGAAATTTGATAACGTAAAATCGGAATTAGAAGAAGTTGAGAAAAAATTGGCAGCTCAATTCGGAGATGATACAAGTAATAGTGAAGAGAATTCAGATACCGAGGAAATGAATAATTTGTATTGCGTAGCATGTAATAAAATATTTAAAACGCCAAAAGCTTTCAAAAATCACGAATTAAGTAAAAAACATAGAGAAAATGTAGAGAACCTGAGAGAAATAATGCTAGAAGATAGCATGTTAGAAGAGAGCTTAAGTAATTCTAGTGAAGGTGGTGAAGAACAAATAAGCGATGCAAATGATCAGTTAGAAAATAATACTAGTACAAATTTGTTAGTTGAAGAAAAGGTGTCCAAAGGAAATGACACACTTGGCAATAAAACAAAAAAGAAGAATAAAAAAGGAAGAAATATTATCAAAGTAATTGAAAATCATAGTGATGAAGAAGTGAATAATAGGATCTTACAAAACAATGATAATAATTCTGAGAATGGACTACCATCCAGCAAGAAACAGAAACAAAAGAAAAAGAAAGATAAAATAAAGAAGGAGGATACCGGTACAATAGTGAATGGAAATGGATCTAAAAGTAATAAACAGGTTTTAATTGAACCCAAAGATACAATTGAGAAAGAATCAGATGTAGATCATTATTGTGCTAAATGCAAGGCACAATTTCCCTCCAAAAATAAATTATTTGAACATTTGAAGAAGACCGGACACAGTTGTTACCTCAACACAACTAATACGTTAGACAAAAGTAGAAAAAAAAGTGTAAAACAGAAATAATTTCAAATATTTATTTATTGTAATAAAATGTGACAACAAATGATACATAATTGTTTTTAATTTCGAACAGAAACCTTGCTGCTGTTATTGAAACTTACCTTATGATTTTGCTGAAAAAAAAAAAAATCTAATGCAATACCTAATTAATGTAAAAATTTGTAGTAATATTTTTCTGTTTATATTTCAACATATGAGTTGTTAATTCATAAAAATTGTTTTTAAACTGCATTTTTAAATTGCATTGAATTTCTAAAGGCATATATAAAAAATATGGATATCAAATTGCAATATAATCTTGACATTCGCATACCAGTAGATAACCATATTATATTTCAGAATTGTACTACCATTTACATGTTCTATATGAGGAAACATGCAGTGTACTTTTACAATTCAATGAAAAATTTCAATCATTTACTAAAGTATAAAGGTGAAACATTTCAAGCGTTTTGTAAATTTGAGAAATTACATTTATATGCATAGTATTTTACTCGTGTTTAAAATTATACAATGAAGCTCGTTAATTTAAGAAATAAAATTAGTATCAATATAAAATGACACCAATTATTGCAATTTCCAATTCTGTTGCCTTAAAGTTATACAACACATTTTTCACTTTTGTATCGAAAGTGGTAGTCGTAATAGTAAGGTTTGACGGTAAGTAAAACGTACAATAATTTAAGATATTGAAAATTTTTGTATAAATATCCTCTGTAATTAAAAAGTAGTTGCATATGTACCGATTATCAACTAAAAGATTATACCACTTACCATGTGATGAATACCAACAAAGTATTCTTTTCTCTGCTAGATACGTACGAGGATGGTATGATAAATACCTGTGTTAAGCCTGTTTTACACGCGATTTATTCGCCAATTAATTAAACAAGTTCTTAACCAAGAAATCGGTAGAAATGTGCCGTTTTACATTCTACGATAAATTAAACAAGTTTTTAACGATCGTGAATACTCGTTTAGTTTCATTAATGGTTGAACGGGGGAATTATTAAATTGGAAATTTTCATCTGCATATAAAAATTGATTGGCAAGTTGCTTTTATTCAACATTTTGGTGGTTTTAGTATAGGCACAGCTGTAGGTTTAGTTACTTCAGTTTCTGTTAGTTCATTCACGTAAATTTCGCGTAAATTTTCGAAATTTAACTTCACTTTACTTTAAAAACACTCAAACAAATTTTGTAGGTATTTTGCTGTTACTGGGTTGGTATTAAAACAGCAAAGTTAGTGCGAAATCGTCGGAAAATCGTGACAATAATAGAGCATGTTCTATTCAATTCAATTAATCGCACGATAAATTGTTCAAGAAATTGGACTGGTTTTTGCTGTTTTACGCGGTACGACAAAATCGAAGATCAACTTGTTCAATTAATTTACCATTAAGTCGCAGCGTGTAAAACAGGCTTTAGGGAAGACAGCGCAATTGTTTTGCATTTAATAAATTTAGTTCTCGACATAATCTCTTTGTAGCTCTATACACTTAGTCCAGCGATGTCCCAACTTTTTTAAGCCATCCAAATAATAGGATTTATCGAGCTCTGCAAAATAGACCTAGAAGTTTCTTAAAAGAAAGAAGTCACAGGGGGCCAAATCTGGGGAATATGGTGGATCGGGCACCAATTCGTACCGTAACTGGACTAGTTTTGCTGCCGCAATTGCCGAAGAGTGCCCCGGGGCGTTATCACGATGGTAGATAATTTTTTTCTTCGGTAGGTGGGGCCTTTATCTCTTGAGTTTAGTGTCGGATCAGTCCAATAAATCAGCATAGTACTGTCCTGTGATTGTTCTTCCTTTCTCCAAATAATCAATTAAGATTATACCCTGCGAATTCCGAAATATCGTCGCCGTAACTTTTCCGGCTGATGTCTTCGCCTTCTTTGGTGCACGTTCGCCGGGAAGCATCCATTTTGCCGACTGCTCTTTGGTTTCTGGCGTGTAGTGATGTATCCATGTCTCATCTATAGTCGCACAATGCCGCAGAAACTCGCCCTTATACATGTCCAAACATTGATTTTGATCAATCGTCAGCAGACGCGGCACACTATTGGGCTCCAATAAACATAAGTACAGTAACAGCCTTCGGTTGGAAATTTTATGTAGATGTGATTTACTTATTTCGAAGGTGCTGGGTTTTTAAGTTATCATACTTTCCTTCAGGCTTGGCCTCAGTGATGGTATATGAAGCCTTTTGGAAATTCTTCTAGCTATTTTTCTAGATTGCCCAAGCAACGGATTATCTTCTACCCATACACTAGGCGGACGCTATATTTGGAACTTTATCTTGAAGTGCTTTATTTGCGCATATCCTTCTCGTCGGTTTTAATTCCATACCTTGAAAACTCCAAGGTCATCGAAGTTGTCTTAAAAATCTGTTAACAAAATGAATACAGGATGTTCCAATTTCTGGAATTGTAGAATTGTGCCTACTGTCTAAATGTTAGAAGGCCAAATTTTGAAGATAATGTAATAAACACTACAAGCCATCTTCTGAAAATATTTCTGGATATTCAAGGTGATCGGTAAGAAGCGAAACAAGGACCTACTTTGTTATTTCAAATAGAACATCCTGTGATTTAATACATTCCAGTTTCTCCATTTAGAAAGAAACCAATGTGATATGGGTTTCGTCTATTTCTATCCGATTTCGAGATATTTATAATTTTGTTTTCAATCACCTAAATGTAGATACACCCATTTCCTTATATATAATATATAATATATATAATATATAGGATGTTCAGTATTGAACACCAAACTTTGCCAAATTTAAGCACCACAAATGTGATTTTTTTAAAGGTTATATTTTGATATAATTATGTTTGTCTGTTATTGAAAGTAAAAGAGATACAAAAAGCGAACTACCGATTGTTGCGTACCAAAACCGGGGGTTCCGTTATATTTGCTACAAAAATAATATTAAAAAATACTTTTTTACTGCGTACCTGCTTATTACGAACTTCCGTATAATACGAACAGATTTTAAAGTCTTAACAGAAATAGTTACTTGTTTAGATACTACATCAATATACAATATTCGGAAAGCCCCGTCAACACCAAAAACGATCTTTTACGTTATGTGATAAACACGAAATGATCCGCGAAATAGAAAGTGGAAAAACCCAAAGTATCGTCAGTTATGAACATAATCTCTCTAAATCTACTGTAGGAACCATTTGGAAAAATAAAACTTATATTAAAGAGGCCTTTGAGCATGGTAGTGTAACACTTAAAAAAATCAAAAAAGCAAGTAAAGACAATATCAACAACAACGGAACAATAATCTGCCCATAAACGGTTCAGTTTTACAAATAAAAGCTACAGAACTAGGAAAAAGGTTGAATAGCGAACAGTTTATTTGTAGTCGAAGGTGGATTGAAAGATTTAAAAGAAGGCATGATATTCATAGTTGCAAAATTGTTGGAGAAACCGCTAATAATATGGATGTGACAGATTGATTAAATAATAAGTGGTCTGGAATTAGAAGATAGTATAAGGATGAAGACATTTTCAACGGAGACGAAACTGGATTGTTTTATAACACAGATATGACATTAAAATTTAAATTTTAGAAATGTATAGGTGGTGAGCTTTTAAAAGATAAATTAACCTTATTTCTGTGCGCTAATTTAACGGGAAGTGAAAAAAGAAAATTGCTAGAGATAGGCATACCACAAAACCCACGTTGTTTCAAACATATTAAACAAATTCCTGTGAATTATAAATCAAATAAAAAAGCATGGATGACTGACGATTTGTTTATAGAAGAATTGAGACTGTGGGATGGAGAGTAGACAAAATATTCCATCAAAAATCATCTTCAACTATTGATTTATCTGTCGTTGATAATGAAGTCGTAAAAAGTGTTATACAGAATTTCAATTTTAACGACGTCGTTCATGTAGATGGTCAAGTTGCAATCGCCGAATTCTTAACTGACGACGACATAATCAACAGCGTACTCAATGAATCTGGTGACGATTCCAATAGTGATGAAAGTAACACATGCGAAGATGTGCCAATCCCTGCTAATCAAGAAGCCTTACAATGTATTAGGAAGCCTCCCCACTTTTTACAGTCTCATAATACTCCCAAAGATGCTTGGAATATATGCTCCCACATTGGGGATAATATTGAACAAATTTGCGCTGGCACGAAATTGAAACAGTAAAAAATTACAGAGTTTTTTAATCAGAAATGAATACATGTAATATTACAGTATATGTATGCAGTATTTTTCAAAATTTTTACTCTTATGTAAATAAATATCGTTTAAAGGATGTAGTTATCACTAATTTTTTAATTTGTCCAATGTATTTCATCTGTTTTGCTTAATACGTATATGAAGAACTCAATTTCTCGGTCCCTTGCGGTTCGTTATATCCGAACACTACTGTATTTACATGCGAACTAGTTCTTAAATTGCTGAGAAGTTCAAATTCGAACTCATCGAGAATTTCATAAAGGGAAGTGATCTTTTTAGAAAAACTTATTTTCAATACTTAGATGGATATTTTTAACGAAACCCTGTATATTTCTGATATCGCTCGTGTTTCTTACTGAGCTTACAATAGAACTAACGGGAGCAAATTGTAATAGCAAAAGTAAGATTTTTTAAAGCTGGATTTATATAGACAGGGACATAAAACAAACACTTATTGATTAGAATACATATAATCTATATTCATAATAACATTTTTAATATAACTATGCAGCCACACCTATAATTATTAAACAGTTTCACTATACTAAACGCAAAAAAAAAATAGTACATTAACATTAATACTATTAATAATAATAATAATTGCATTGTTTCATGTGTTTTTACTCAATTGTAGGTGTGTTTAATAATTATAGGTATAGTAATTATATAACACTATCAAAAGCTAATTTATGTTATAAAAATCTCTACTTGCTAAGAAATTTTTGTATTTGGTATTTACAGATGCTGATGTACGATATTGGCAACGCATCTCCGAAAAATGAGGTAAAATGTCACATTAATATTGAGATTGCTATGCATGAAAGTCACTACTTAATCACGGAATGGGAATTTTGAAGCGTTTTTTTTTGGTATTCTTATGCATTGTCACATATTTGCATGTCATCTTTAGCTAATGGCTTTTCTTCTTCAACAAAACATTAATTTTCATACAGATTTAAATAAACCTATGGAGATCTAAAAAAAACTACAACTAATGTCACAAGTTGGGTATAGCATGTACAACATTGCTCATATATACTAGACACCCCGGGAAAAGCGAATATTTACATTGTGGTTAAGGAAATATGTAAACAATAATTAATAATTAAATGTTAAAGTACCATAGTACAAAAATTCATTTGAAATTTAAAAGTAATGTAAATGAGATGTGTACAGTGAGCGAAATAAGTCTTCGTACACCAACATAAATCACAAAGTATAAGCGTTAATATATTAGTAATGTTTGAAAATTGAACAAAATGATTGTTAGTTGTACACTGAAATGTTGTAAAGTATAGTTACTTTCAAGAAATGTTAGTATTTCTCTTAAAATTAAAACAATATTTATAACAAAAACATAAATATGTCTACCACTAACAAAAGGTACCGGGAAAAAAGTGTTCGTACAGTCTGCATATTCTCATAACTAAAAAGTACAAAAAATAAACTCATATTTTGTGGGATACCCTTTAGAGTCTATAACGGCTTGTAATCGCCTAGGTATCGACTATACTAAGTTACATGCAACAGACATATCAATCTTGGACCATTCTGCAATTAAAATACGTTTCAGTTCTTCTCGACTTGTTATTTCGAATTTTCGAATACGACGACCCAGCTCATCCCAAATATCTTCTATGGGATTAATGTCTGAGGACTCTGGTGGAGTTTTCACCATATGGGGTGTATTGTTGGAAATAATAACGACCTTCTAGCCCCAAATTCTTAGCACTTACTCCCAAGTTATGTTTTACAATGTCTAAGTAAACTTCCTTCGTCATTATACTTTCAATGATGTGCAAATTTCCGACGCCATTAGCCGCCATGCACTCCCACAACATTACACACCCTTCACCGTGCTTGACGGACGGTCTTAAACTTTTGGAATTTAGAGCTTCTCCTCGCTTTCCTCCTACCCAGACATTAAACTTACATAAGTTCAATGTCTGGGGATCTGATGGTCGAAAGTTGGTATGGAGAAAGCGAGGAGAAGCTCTAAATCCCAAAAATCTAAGACCGACCGTCAAGCACGGTGGAAGGTGTGTAATGGTATGGGGGCGCATGGTGGCTGTCGGAAATTTGCACATCATTAAAAGTATAATGACGAAGGAAATTTACTTAGACATTTTGAAACATATCTTGGGAGTAAGTGCTCAGAATTTGTGGCTAGACGGTCGTTATTACTCTTAACAAGATAACGACCCTAAGCACACTTCTTATTTGGTCAGAGAATGGCTGCTCTATAATACGCCCCATACGCTGAAAACTCCACCACAGCCCTTAGACATTAATCTCATAGAACATATTTGGGATGAGCTGAATCCTCGTATTCGAAAATTCGAAATAACAGGTCGAGAAGAACTGAAGCGTATTTTAATTGCAAAATGACCCAAGGTTGATATGTCTGTTGCAAGTAACTTAGTGTATTCGATGGCTAGGCGATTACAAGCCGTTGTAGACTCTAAAGGGTATCCCACAAAATATTAGTTTATTTTTTGTACTTTTCAGTTATGAGAATATGCAGACTGTACGAACACTTTTTTCCCGGTACCTTTTGTTAGTGGTAGACATATATATGTTTTTTTTATAAATATTGTTTTAATTTTAAGAGAAATACCAATATTTCTTGAAAGTAACTATACTTTACAACATTTCAGTGTACAACTTACAATTATTTCGTTCAATTTTCAAGCATTACTAATATATTAACGCTTATACTTTGTGATTTATGTTGGTGTACGAACACTTATTTCGCTCACTGTACACATCTTATTTACATTACTTTTAAATTTCAAATGAATTTGTGTATTATGGTACTTCAACATTTAATTATTTACTTATTTCCTTAACCACAATGTAAATATTCGCTTTTCCCTTAAAATTTTATTGTTTATAAGCCAAATGCTCATTATTATATCTAATTTTTTGTGTGTCTACTATATGAGCCTATACAGTTACATGCACCTAATTACCACAGTCATAAATATTTCTCATGTTACCAAAATATTATTTTTCGATATAATCGCGCATATTTATATATAGTGTGTTCATTTGAAAACTTCCCAGGCGGCCTGCATCCGCAACTAATAAAAATTTTTGTTTCGAGGGGGAACCATTTTGATTAATATACTAGGGTACGTAAGGATTCATTTATAGTCGCGAGGCCCATACATATTTCGAATAATGTTGCCGCTTATGCTGGGAGCGTCCTTGATTCGCTTCGCACGCTCCCCACCTTATACTTTCATAGCGGGCAAACGTTGTAACACTGTCCATTGCTTTATTTTAATCTTACAAAAAAATCTGATAAAGAAAACTGCTATTTGACTTTGAGTTATTGCAGCAATTAATTAGCACTTTGGCCAATAATAGCGTCATGTTAGCTTTATGTTCGTTGATTTTACGTTTATATTGTCGTATATACAAAAACTAGCAAACTTAAAGTCTCTCTTTAAATACGTCGAAGATATCGAAAACAATAAGGAAGCAGATGTAAAAAATTAGTTGCAAGTATGCTGGCAAGATGTCCTACAAAATACAGGTTTTTCAACAAAATATTAATTAAGCAAAAAAAACCTGTTATATTCTATCTAATGCAGCGTTCACTTTGCAAATAATAGAATGTGCTAATTAGTTGTTTTGTAATTTATGAAATATAATTTTGTTTTATTTTTTTAGATAAGTACAAGCACTATTTTTCTGCATTCCAATTTGTTATAATTTACTTATAGATGTAATAAAAACAGTGGCAACTGGCGGTGACGTAAATGGGAGGTCAATTACAACGCTTCCTTGTGTATTTCCGCTGCATTGTATAATGTACACGACATGCAACGGAAATACACAAGGAAATCGGAGCATTGTAATGCAGTTCCGCAGCCACAGTGCACCAGCCTCCCTGCTTATAATTATAAATATATAATTGTTTTTTGCGTTATTGATTTACAGGTTGAATGCGTACTTCCTCATTTTACAATGCTATGTGTGCTAATTAGGTGCATGCAATTATATGCCGAATAATACAATATCTTTGTTGAACTTAAGACGCCTATTTAAAGTCACTAAAATATTCATAAGACCTAAACGCCAAAGTTGATTTAGGAATAAAACGCATGAAGTAATAAAATTAGTTTACAATAAAAAATCCTTTTAAATCTGGAAACTCTCATAATTTTGATAAAGCGGCATTTTAATAGAGTATCACTTGAATGTCCCATATCAGAAATAATTCTCTTAAAATGGCTAATTATCAATAGAATACTACTATTACGGTATTGGTTAATACAAGACAATAAAACTAAGACAGCTTTAAAAATACATAAACACCACGATTTAATTTTAGCTTCTTTACATTTGTAGTTTTTTTTCTTAAAGTGAATTTGGCACTATACTTTAAATACCTTACAGAAACGAGATTACAATTAAATTTGCTATAATAAACTAGAAGATTAATTGATGCATATCAGTTATTAGATGCTACTTTAATTACTGCCGTAGAATGGGGTGAAGTGGATAAAATTTTGATGTTTTTGATACTATTTTTAGTGATATTTTCCCATAAAAACTGCGTAATTTTTAAATTTGTACTGTTTGTCAAACGTGTATAGTGTATTTTACAAAAATGCTGTTATTTAAATGGTTTACTTTTTAGATGACAATAGCTCATGCAATAATGAAAGATCGAATTTTATTTGAGAAAGAGGGGAAAATACTATCGAAACGTAGTAAATAAAATATAAAATAATGTAATTTGGATTGTTTTTTTTTGTTTTAACAAGACCGAAAATACCCAAGTAAGAAAAAATAAATACTAGTTTTTTTTTCTTAATTTTTTTTTATTGTTTGTGTGGGGTGAAGCGGATCAACAAATAATTAACCTAAAAAGCCGTTTTAATCTTAATCGACATAAAGCGGATCACTTCTGCAATTGTAAAAAGTGGATTAGCAACAATGTAGTAAAAAAAAAAAAACCTGACAAGTAGAAAGAATAGTTTGGTCCCCAGGAAGTGAAGTCAACACTAAAGAATAATTTGGTTTTCAAGTAGACTTGGTACAGCTTTGGTAACAGAAAGAAATTTTAACTAAAGTAAATAAAAACGTTTCGAGGAAGCAGACTAAATCCAGATATCACATGTTTAAAATCAATTTTGCGAAAATTGCTATTTTTTTTCAAAAAGAGAACAACGAAAAATGTTTTTAAGGTACTTTAAATTATAATTGGAAATATCATTGAGTACACCTCTTCTGACAACAATATTTGCGATTTTGTTTAGAATGGATATGTCCGGAACATCACGGTATGCAAAAAAAAAACATTCTTATTATTAGATTTTCTTCGTAAGGTGTTACAAGTAAACTCATTTGTCACCATTTTGGTTACCACGTTGGCATATTTTCTTTCTATAGACACATGGCATATCTGAAACAACATAGGTATCTATTTTATGATAAACTTCATGTGACCCGCTTCACCCCATAAAATATTTCTTCTAAGAAAAAAATCATTTAAAAAAGCATCCTATTCAAACAAACGAAGTTATTATGGATGTTTAAAACTATCATTATATGTTTTGTTGAAACGTTTAAATACTTCCAATTCTTCTGTGGAACATTTTGTTTTAACCAAAAAATAAATGCTAATATAGCTCATGGTATTGGTGGAATCATTCCCGGCAAAATCAATGTAGCAGAGAAAATAGCGCTAACACATGGACATGTTTCTGCCTACTCGGCGTCATCACTATGGTTCTCAGCACTATCTACTGCCGCCATCATTGAGTTTGACTCTCAGTTTATGTTGCTAATCTCCAAAGCAGCACTGAATATGTCTCTCGGCGACACCTATCGCCAACAAACACAGTCACGCCGTCCGAGAGGGTAGCAAGACAAACCGGAGTGTAGATGTCCACCACCTATCGGGCAGCTCTTGGGCTGCCAAACGCAAGGGGGCGTTATGCCTAGGCACAGCAACATCTATACGTGCAAATGATTCCTCAGGCTTACCATGATGTATAGAAATACACGTGGAAAGAATGCTTAATACAATAACCAAAAAATAAATGCTAATATAGCTCATGGTATTGGTGGAATCATTCCCGGCAAAAACAATGTAGCAGAGAAAATAGCGCTAACACATGGACATGTTTCTGCCTACTCGGCGTCATCAGCATGGTTCTGAGCACTATCTACTGCCGCCATCATTGAGTTTGCCTCTCAGTTTATGTTGCTAATCTCCAAAGCAGCACTGAATATGTCTCTCGGCGACACCTATCGCCAACAAACACAGTCACGCCGTCCCAGAGGGTAGCAAGACAAATCGGAGTGTAGATGTCCACCACCTATCACGATTCACCACCTATCATGATTCCACCAATACCATGAGCTATATTAGCATTTATTTTTTGGTTATTGTATTAGGCATTCTTTCCACGTGTAGTTTGTTTTAAATTTAAAATATTTAATATTTGCAATCAGTTTTATTGATTGGTTTACAAAACACTTGCCCACCTTCAAACAAAACTTCCACTACTTAGACAATAACTAAACACTGCTGAACAATTAGAGAAGGTGCTCCAGACATCAGAATGAAGTAAATATCGTAACCTCGATCCGTTTCACCCCATTTGACGGTACTGACAGAGTTAATTAGTGACTATTACTTCAGCGAGTACGAATACATTTTTTTACTGCAGAAAAGTACAGAATGATTTGTTTTGGCAATTATTCCAAATTCTGTTACTTAGTATTTACTCTAACGACAATCACTAATCAAAGACGCCTCTTATGGAAGACATGTTGAAAAACTAAGATTGCTAACTTTTAAAAAATAGTATTGCATAAATGTTTTCAAAGAATTACCACAAAAATAAAAAATATTAGTATGTAATTGCATTTATTTGAAAAATTATAGTAACTGTTAAATATTTTCGTTTCTTCGAAGCAATTCCTTAAAGTTAAACGTCTATTAGTGGACTAAATTTCGTTTGTTTTTTAAGATACCATATAAACTATGTTACTGAAACATTGACTTATCCAAAGATGTCTTAACTATAATATATGTAATATAATACTTCAAAAATTTCTAGTATTACTTTGTATAAATATTACAAAAAGGCACAATATTTCAGTATTGTTGATATATGGCAGTGATATAATAAACTATGTATCATTAAATGCATTATATCAGTTCTGTACCGTTATTCAAAATGTGTATATTAAGGCCACACTTTTCATGGAAGCATTTTCAAATTGTACTCTTAAATTATCTAAACTATTCAATCTATAAAACAGCGCTAGCTAATGCCTTACTTTCTATCGTTAGATATTCGATTAAAGAGATAAATCACTATAATAGTAATATCGTAATTTGTTAATCTAATACAGTCTTAAATTATATACATAGTATAAAATCAGCACCAAAATAAGTACGAAAAAATTAATTTTAAATTTAAAGCTCTCGATTTCAAATCATATACCAAAATAACTAACTATAACTACTGTATAACTAATGTACTGACTTAACGTATGGGATTTCTTTACAGTAAAAAAATTTCTTATCCTGCATGCGAAAGAAATAAGACATTCATCTTGGAAGTACTACAAAAGTATTTCAATCCATTGAAACCCGGACATGTTTTGGAAATAGGCTCCGGTACTGGACAGCACGTGTCATACTTTGCGCAACATTTTCCCAACCTCACATTTCAACCATCAGAATACGAGGAAGAATTATTTGGAAGTATTCGAGCATACGCTCGGGACACCACAACGAATAATGTGAAGGACCCGGTCAAAATCGATATCAGCACAGATTCAAAGACGTGGAATTTAGATATTAAAAAATACGATTATTTACTAAACGTAAATATGTTGCACATTAGTCCGTATGCTTGTACCGTTGGATTGTTCAAGAATGCAAACGAAGTTCTAAAACCTGGAGGATTTATGATTACTTATGGACCCTACGCTCATAACGGTATCATAGAACCTCAATCAAACATCAGTTTTGACAGAGGTTTACGTCTGGAAAACCCAGAATGGGGCTTGCGAGATATTAACGATTTGCAAAAAATTGCTGGAGATGTTGGTATCAAACTGTTCAAGAAACATGATCTACCAGCAAATAATAAATGCTTGGCTTGGCAGAAATTATAAAATGAATAACTTTGCTTGCTCTCCTAATTTTGGAAAAGATATGTGGTTGTAAGGCACAATATTTCGAATTATCAATTTTATTAATAAGGATCTCAACACCGTTCAGTGTTAACCTGTATTAGCAATACATAGAAGAATTCACGATTTCATCCATAGTCTTTTATTTAAAAGGTTAAATTCGAAATAGTGTGGCAAAATATAACTCTGAAGAATTTGTGAAATTTCTTAAAATATGCATAAATAAATAAAATTTTTGAATGTCCTACTAGAAATTATTAATCCTAAATGTATGAATTTTTGTTGAACAAACTTCATAAATAAATAATAAAAAATGACCAAACTTTTATGGTGTAAACATAAATTTTGCTTTTCAAGTGAAAACCGCAATAGTGATAGATTTATAGCTACATGTGGCAGTTTATCGTAAAATTTTTAGTCGAAAATCCAGATAATAAAATGTACCATGCTTGTACGAGGTCTGTTCAAAATGTATCCGATCTGCCATGTTTCCCGCGAAAGTAAAGCGTGTGCGATGATATTTGGTAGGGAGTTGTGAAGTACCCTCATGCGCATGCGTGTAAAATATCCCGTGCGCAGCTCGTGATCCTCGGCAGTGGCAAGTAGGTGAGTGCGGTAGTGTGCTGGCGGCTCGTCGTATTTGCAAATTTCACGAAATGACGGAACGTCTGGAACAGCGCTACTGCATCAAATTTTGTCAGAAGCTTGGTGATACTCAAGCGGACACCATTCGGAAGATTCAGAAAGTTTTCGCCGGCGATGTCATGGGTACTACACAAATCAAGCACTGGTACAATCGGTGCAAAGATGACGTACGTTCCGGCAGACCCTCAATAAACTGAAACGACGAAACCATTCAGAAGGTTAACACCTTGGTCCTGCAGGACCATTGTATCACTATTAGAGAATTGTCAGACGAGGTTGGGATAAGCATTGGTTCCGTGTATGCCGTTTTAAATGATGATTTGGGCTTTCGGAGAGTGTCCGCAAAATTCGTGCCAAAGTTGCTAACGGCGGAGCATAAGGAACTGCGTGCAGAAATTGCGCAGGACATGCTGGACGCAGCAAATGATGACCCAGACTTCATGAAGACTTATCACTGGTGATGCGTCGTGGGTTTACGGGTACATGGAAACATCCAACATCTCCGAGGCCAAAGAAAGCACGGCAAGTCCACAGCAATGTGAAAGTGACGTTGACAGTTTTCTTCGACTACCGTGGAGTGGTTCATCATAAGTACGCTCCTCACGGACAGACCATTAACAAGGGGTACTACCAGCAAGTTCTCCGTCGACTTCGTGATGCCGTGCGGCGCAAGAGACCGAATCTGTGGACAGCGGGAACTTGGCAGCTGTATCATGACAACGCACCGGCGTATTCGTCTCATCTGTTTCCCAAGTTGAATATGCCGTTGAAAGGAAAAAGATTTGATACTCGAGATGACGTTATGCAGAATGCGACGGAGCAGCTGAACTGCATTTCAAAAACGGCCTTCTAGAGATACTTCCAACAATGGCAGCAACGCTACGATAAGTGTGTACGATCCCTAGGAGAGTATTTTGAAGGCGATTAAGCTTTCATATCTGTAAGTGAACAGTTCGATTTTTCTCGGCCAAAGGTCGGATACATTTTGAACAGATCTCGTAGCATTGCTGATCAGTGGCTTGCTTGGCATTGCAATCTAGCGAAGTATTTTGCGATTAGCGATTGTTTTGTGTTGTTATTCGAAAGGATATGTCGTATATACTGCAATATAGGAGCCCCATCTCGGTTTAGTTGGCCCACCTAATGAAATCTTATTTTTTTTTACACCATCAAACAACAGTAAACACGAGATTATTTTTATAGACTCAAAATTAATTAACAGGGCATATTTAATAGCATGCAATAGAAAGCACCAACTTTATCGTTTCGTTTTTAAAATCCTTAGCAAAAAATGAAGAATTCTCCAAAGAAAGCATTATTTTTTAATATATCAACCATTTATTTTGTCACAAAGTAAACTTATGATTGCGGATGGTTTTGAAAGAAGAGCGCCTAGATCAAAGGTTCCCAACGGGAGTTGGGGGTCCACGAAATTTTAAAAGGGGTCAATGATTAAACATTACACTATATGATGAATAAGCGTATGATCAGCAGCGGAAGCAGGTTTTAGTTAAGCCAATAACTTACTACGGAAAACAGGAAACAGAATTATGTTAAACAATTTTAGGCCAAACATCAAAATAATTGTATCAATACATCAAGTGCAACCATCTCATTAATTAAAATCAAACTTTTGTGTAATTACAATCTGTGATTTTGTTTCTCAAACCTCGCTTATATTTCTTTGTAAAGTTAAAAATGATCATCAGTTTACAATTTTTTTTAAATTTTGTTTATATTCTTAGTTTGATTGTAATGTTTAAATTATTTATATCCAATTATTGTATGCTGTATATTATAGGGGAAAAATATAAGGGGGCTAATTCTTTTAGAAGGGGTCGACGGAAGAAAAAGGTTGAGAATCCCTGGCCTAAACAATTCCTAGTAACTGTCATTTTATGCATATTGAAGCTAGTTGTGTTCTGAAGAATGGACAAAAGAAATTGGATTGTTGATGAAAAGATTTGTTCACTTAGATTTTCCAATTTCGGAAAATCAATCTCGGAAATTTCAAATTGATTACGATTAATGCGATATCGTGTAAGATAGGTATATATGTAGTTGGAAAATACAGAGCTTCAGGATCAATCTCCTCAAAGACACGATATGTGAAAAAAAAATGTTACGAATGCTGATAGAAGCACATTAATTATTATTCAGAAAAATCTGCATCCTAATTACTTTCAGTTAAGTGCTACGTGGAGTGATGCCGTTGGAAGGCGAATTTCGAGATCTACGCATCACAGGGAGGCTCATAAACTGAGGTTCGGCATACAAGATATTTTTTTTTTAATTCCCAGAACAAAATAAAAACAGCAAAAATATATGTTTCTACAAAACTTTTTTTAAAACTGACAATATTGTTTTATGCCACAGAAAATCCACTTTTAACGCCACGGCAAAACAAAACAGATTAAAACGAGAAAAAGAACAAGAATTGTATACGTCAGTAATGGCATCGAATACAATTGAGCGATGAAGGCCGATTTGAAGTGTGTGGGAGATAGTAGAAGTCGAGTTATTCGCAAAACCGCGAGGCGTTCCATCCTTACGTCATCCAGAGGAATAGGAAAAAAATTTTATTGAAGGCATTGTGGATACAAATAAATACTTAGATATTTTAGAAGAATCACTTTTATTGGTCATGCAAAACAATCAGGACAAGATTTTCAGTTCCAGTAGGACGGCGCAACATGTTACCTCAAAAAAGCCCCAAAATGAATGGAAGACAACAATACACCACTTATACGAGGGATGATCGTAAAATAAGGTTCCCAAAGTCCTACAGCAGCAATAAGACGTGTTAGGCGAAATCCGACAACATTGGTGTGTGCAGCAGCTCCCGCACTCTATATACGCACCACTCCCGTCTCGCTACGCCGCTCAGTGTTGGCTAAGCAGCCGCCCGAGATGGAACTCCCAATCGCCGCTACCGCCAGGTGCGAAATTCGCACTGTGATACGTTTTTAAACGCGAAAGGGGTTTCACCTATAGACATTCGTCACCAATTAACCGAAGTTTATGGAGAAAAGTGTATAGCTGTTCAATACGTCCGCAAATGGTGTAGGGAATTCACTGGAGGTCGGTCGGAAATTCACGATAAAGAGCGTAGCGGAAGACCATTAGTTTCAGAGGAAATCGCTTTTCGGATTCCTAAAATTTCCAACACCACAATTGAAAAGATTCTTGAAAGGACTGGCGGCAGAATTTTACGACATGGAGATACAGAAGTTGGAGCATCGTCTGCAAAAATGCTTGGATAAAAATGACGTTTATGTCGAAAAATAGCTTAAGTTTTTACCTTTAAAACGATGTGTAATGTTAAGGAAATAAAGAATGCTGTCTATTTTTAAAAAATATGGGAACTTTATTTTACGATCATCCCTCGTACAATAGGTTTCTAGTAGTCCCGATTTGTCTCCAATCGAAACTTTATAACAGGGGACGAAGGTGGTACGAAAACATCCTGTTAGTACAACCAGAAAGCAAAAACTTCAGGAAATACGGTATTCGTTTACACCGAAATTTTGTCAAGGCTTGCTTAATATGTTATAAAATATAGGTGATGTTACCCAACGGTAAACATTAATTAATTTTAAGTTGTTCATATTTGTTCCATATGTTCTCATTTTGTATTTAATTACTTATTAAGTATCCTACAATGAGCCAACTGAAACGGGAAGGGGCTCGTATTTATTGCTAATATGCTACAAGCTCGTCTATTAAAAGAGATGCAAATCATTAACTAAAAGCAAGAAAGAATTATCTCAGGCGTATTTAATGCTGGGAAGATTATTATATTTGATTATCCCAAACATCGTTTATCCGAACTACCGGTGGTCTTAATCAATTCGGATAAATGACGTTAAGAATTTTACTCACACTGCTTCAAGTAGCTTTTTTTAACAATTTATGCACACCCAAAAGAATTAGTGTTATCGCAAATTTTCGTAAAGCAAAATAAAGGAAATGATCATAGAGGTATGTATAGTCTGTCTCTAAACTTGAACACGAATACTAACAGATGCAGATGCATGTACAGTTATAGTGATGTAATGGAGACTTGTTTTCGGCCTTTTTAATATGCTGTGATTATTAACCTGCGTGGTTTCTGTTCGCAAAATTACATCTAACTTACGTACTTGAAGTATAAAGCTAACGTCAACACCTTTAGCGAAGCTATTTCTTTTCCTTTATAGATGTAACTAGGGAAAAAATAAGATTTTTATCTACTGAATGTTTGACTAAAATGATTAGAATGTTGCCATTCCGCCATGTGAAAATCTAAAACGATAGCAGGTAATAGTAACAGAAGTAGTAACTTTGTTTTTTTTATGATGTTTGACTGAAAAGTAGAGTACAAGTATTGTAAAAGTAAAAGTAATGCATCAACTTATGTTACTAGCGATGTTGCAACATTGTTCGATATAAAACTTATATAGAAATAAAAAATTGAAACGAAATATGCTACAAATATTACTATTTTGATAGAATGACTGGATTCATGACGCTATTAATGTAATGGTCTCGTTTGGGGCAACAGTGGCTAACTGCGCAGATGGCGTAATAATGACGTGTATGTATTTTTTATAATATCCTTACTCTACAAGAGTAATTTCATACACAAAGTGTATGGTGCGAGTGAGGAACAACTGGGATTGAGTTTATGTTTAAATTACCACTGGAATTTTCTTTATTAATCTGAATTGTGGTACATTGGAAACGGCCCTGCTAACTCTTAATAATTGATTTTCTGGATTATCAAGTAGAAATGTTAACCATGTTACATGAAGATCGATTTACCAAAGAGTATTGATAAGCAGTTAGCCTTGAAATTTCTTTATGAATAAAATCGGGAGGCTTCATTATAGCAACGGATACCCCTTCTTATTCGCAAAGGTTTCTTTTTTCCGTAAGTCATCATGCAATGTTTAAGTTTTTTATGATTTTTCTGTAATAATTACAGACACCTAAGGTAACTAATATAATAGGATCACTGATTCTGCACCTTTGTCAGATCATTGGTCGCATGTCACTATTGTCTCACGTACAACTAAAAAAAAGAATTCTTACCGTAGAAAAATATGAAAAGCAGTGATGTTACTCTAGTAGTCTTTAAGTTCTTTGATAATCGTATGAGGCCTATTACAATTACGGTAAGCATATAAGCGTTTGTCCTTCCGAAATATGGTCTTGCACCTTGTCACTACTGGTAGATTTCTCAGCGTAGAAAGATATGCACGCTGATACTAATGTAAGAGCTGTAGCAAGTGCTGCGATATACAACCCAGTCCCTATGCTGCAATCACCGAGGTAGAACGGTGATGCATCTCTTCCGCAAACATTTTGGACCCTGGTTAGACCCCAAGCAGTTGGATACAGCATTATGCCCATGATGTAAAATATGGCTAAAAATATATGCATAAACATTAATATAGCAGTTTTTAATTTGTGTGTACACTTAAACATGTTTAAGTGTTGGTTTTAATAATATAACTTTATATATTCCGTTGCCGAGAACAGAACTTAATGTAAAGGGAACACTGTCTGAAACTAAGGGGAATTTGTACAGGTTAATAAGGTAGTTATTAGACTACCAGATAAGGTACTTCACGTTCTCTCTTCTATTTTATCTATTTAGCTTTGTCTAATAATTCGTAAAATATATCACGAGGTCGCAGAAAAGACCCAAATAGTACTTTATGAAACAAAATAATTTAATATTTCAAAGCTTATGAACAGAGTTCGATCCCTTGAAAGGGATGTGCCATAACAGGGCATTTCCTATCGCTATGAAACATGCCCGATTTAATGAAACATGCATTTAGGCAATTACAGTGACGGATCGGGGTCCGCTTCCACAGTGCGAGCTAAATTTAAGTTGCGTACCACTGTAATAAGGGAGGCGTCATCTCTTTCAAAATACCGAACTTTGCTTATAAGTTTTAAGAAAAAAGGGTAGAGGGTGTCTATGGTATTGCAATTTATCGAGTGAACAGACTAAAAATAACGTAGAAGGATTTATTTGATTTTCACATGTAATGCGAAACATTTACATGTAGGTTATTAGTTTATACATGCTGCTTTTAAACTGCATTATAAATATGGGAAAATAGGTACAGGAGACTCTCGATTATCCGAAATCGGGTTATCCAAAAGTCCGCTTTATTCGAAATCAAATGTAAAATTTTAACTAAGCTTTATCCGCCTTTCTAGGACGAGGTTCATCGAGTCGCCGCCATTCTATCGATTCCTTTTTGGATAGAGGATTATAATACAGAACCATTGTTTCATCTCCCGTGACAATGGACTCCAAAATCGGTTTCGGGTCGTTTTTATTGTCTTTATAAAGGTGTACTTTATAATAAATGATAATTAGAGCAACGCAAACTGCGCTGAAAGCCAGTGGCTGACGCATAAAAGATTACACAAAATAAACACGACCGGGACAATTCGGTATAAGCATCAGCATAACTGCGACTCGAAAGCCGATCTGTTGTGTATGCATCTACGCTGTCATATACTATATCGTAGTTCTACGTTTGTTTTAAAAATGTTTCCTACGTCGCGAAAACGACCAAAGTTGGACACAATAAGAGAATTTATTGCAGAAATGCCTGATTTAAAGTGTGATGGCGCTAAAATTCAATGTGTAGTGTGTAAAATAGATTTAATGTGTTGGTCGAAAAGTGATTGTCTACGGCACGTAAAAAGTGCAGGGCATGTTTCAAAAAAAAATTCCACACGAGATTATGACAAATTTAAATTTAATTTATGTGTTACCTTTATTGCATGTAATTTACCATTTCATTTATTAAGGAAGAAAGCATACGTCTCGTTTTGGAATGAATATTCGGACTTTAAGTTACCATGTGAGAGAACATTACAGAGAGTTGAGCCGTTTGCTCGTGAGCATGTCGAGAAAAGAATTAAATCGGAGTTGCAAGATAAAAAACTGTGGTTATGTGTGGACGAAACAACAGATCGTAAAAAACATTCTGTGGTTAATGTAATGGTACGCACAATGGAACCACATCGACCGTCACCCTCAATTTTACTAGCTTCCAAACGAATACAACAATGCACTGCCGAAGTAATTTCAATGTTGGTGTTAAATACATTGCAAAAGTTTGAACTTTCAACAAATCAACTGTTGATGTTTATGAGTGATGGTGCCGTCTTACTCGTTGGGGAACATGGCTAGAGGCTGCATTTTATTATCTTAAATATTTTGAGAATATAAAGAACGTGATTTTAGAATTCGACCCAAAGAAAGCTGCGGCTGTCAAGGTAAGCCGCTTGAAATTTCAGGATAGTCAAGTTAAAACAGATTTGGAAATTATTCAGAACAATTACGTGGGACTAGCGGATGCGATAGAAAAACTACAAAATTCTTCGGTGTCGTTAGTGGAATCTTTGCAAATAGTGCAACATGTTCACGCACAGCTATACGCGATAGAAGACGCAAGAAATGTTTGTGTTTTAGAAAGGTTTGAAAGTGTTTTAGATAAAGACTCTGATTTTGGCACATTAAGACAAATTTGTGAAGATGCGTCAACAGAACCGTTAAGTTATTTGAAAGATTATTTTACTTACGCAAATATATTTTCGGCATACAACGCCGCACTCACTTTGCCGAAACAACTTTGGAAACATATCTAATGTTACAAATATTAAATAGACATTATCCACTTTGTGATTTCACGGAGGACTCTTAAAACGGTAAGTGTTTGAGCACGTATCACATTTAATTTATTTTGTGTAAACTTTTATGCGTCCGCCACTGGCTTTCAGCGCAGTTTCGTTGCTCTAATGATAATTTACAAAAATATATTGTTATCTATTACACCAACTTATTATTAACATACAACGCTTTTTTTGGGCTGCAGCTTATCGCTGAAGCTATGACAATTTCCTACCTGCAACCGCTTGAGTAGCTCCTGAAACCGTAAAAATACTCTTCCTGCATATACTTTGAAAGCAACAGCTAGCCAGGCTACTCATAACCGTCACGGACATAATGATCAAACCTAAAACATCACAATTAGTACCGTATATGGTTATCCGATGAGATCGGCATTCTTTTTTTACCTATGCATATAAATACTGTACTGACTTTCCAAATAGTCGGGAAAATGCTGGAATCTGTCATTAGTCCTCGCACAGCCAACGTTACACAGCTCGAAATTCTTGGATCAAATTCCCTGAGCGGTTTTCCACACTTAGCGTAGACGCCAACACTTGGAGTGTAGGTAAGGTTTTCCATGTCGTCAACTGTAATAACTTGCTTTGTACCAATTAGCCAGTGGGGACTTAGGAGAGAAGAAACCATCAGAAGTGTAGACATTAGGGTTGTAAGAATCCATAATAAACTTCTTAATGTTATGATTACGTACATGTCTTTTATTCATATGCGATCGGGAAGACTATTCTTTCAGATAATGAGATTCTGAAATATAAAACATAAGTAAAACACCTACGCATATATATACAGAATGTCCCAACCTTCTGGAATTGTAAAATTGTGCCTATTGTGTTAGATAATTTGCGAAACACCCGTATATTATTACATTCTTAATTTCCCCTTTTAGAAACAAACCAACATAATATGGGTTTCATCTATCAATTTTGTCCTCAATCGTTTAAATTTAGATCTATTTCCTTCCAAAAATTTCAAAATGCAAATATTTTTTAGGATAAATTTTTACAAGATTAAATAACATTCTTGGCTCGATCTAGGTATTACATTAGAACTCCTTCGAAATATATAGGGTGTTCAGTATTGAACACCACACTTTACCAAATTCAAACACGAGAAACGTATTTTTTTTTAAAATAGCACCATATATTTTTTCTGTATCCACTGTATAGCAAACTTACGTGTCTAACGTTTTTGTATAATGATTAATGATGGATATGTAACACTGAAAGTAAAAGAGGTATTTGCAGTGAAACGCGAGTCGTGCATTTGGGAATTGTATTCAACTGGTTTCTGGTGTTAGTATTGTTTGGTTACCGTAACAAAAGTAAACGAAACATACTGACATTGCTGTTTTTACTTGTCGATTCAAAATGTTGAGCCTAAGTAGCTACTTGAATGAAGTACTTAAGAAAGAGTACAATTTGTGTATGAAGTTGAGGATAATACAAGCATCTTGGAGTACAACACATAGTGTGCTAAGAAAAGTGCAGAACAGCTTTTATAAATGATTGCGCAAATGCGGTAGGATTTCGGGCGTTCACTGTGAATTCATAAATAAGTAGATAGCTATTGATTATTTGCAATAGAAATTATAATGAAGATTATTAAGTTAGTTTATAGTGTATTTCAATTGTGTTTCATGTAACTGGTTTTTTTTTAATTTTTTGTTTAGATTTTAAATTGATGCTGATAGTTGTGTGTTTACATCACTTATTGTTAAGTTGCATGAACTTTGATTAAAATAGTGTTCTTTTTGTAATTGTTTTTCTTTATTTCTGAATCAATAGAATGAATGTAATACCATATCAGGATAGCCCAGCTTATACGAGGTGTGATCAAAAAATACGGTGAATAATTTTATTACGAACAAAGTAATAAGCTCACATAAAATCTCCTTCAAAGTAATTTCCTTGACTAGCGAAGCACTTATCCCAACGTTGATTCCATGATTGGAAGCATGTCTGGAAGGCTTCTATCGGAAGGTCTTTCAGCTGCTCGGTCGTGGCCCTCTCAATGTCGGGAATGGCGTGAAAACGTTTTCCTTTTAGCACGGTTTTTATTTTTGGAAAGAAACCGCATGGTGCTAAACCCGGAGAGTAAGGCATATGTGGACAGACTGGAATCTTTTTTTCGGCCAAAAACTCGCGGATCAGAAGCGCGGTGTGGCACGGCGCATTGTCGTGATGAAGGAAGAGCCATTGGCCCATTTTCTGATCTCTTTCTCCGTACATCGTTTCGCAAACGTTACGGTACGCCCTTGTAATATTCGGAGTTTACAATTTTCCCCTTGGAATGAACTCTGATCGCACTATGAACAAAATAATGAGCATCACCTTGACGCTCGACTTTAACTGATGTGCCTTTTAGGGCGAGGAGAGCCACTCGTTTTCCATTGGAAACTCTGCATTTTCGTCTCAGGGTCATATCCATACACTCAACTTTCATCTCCGGTTATAATACTGTCCATGAGGTCCGGATCTGCTTCAAGACGATCCTTCAATTCCGTGCAAACTGACACGCGATGTTCCTTCTGTTTGCCAGTCAAAAGTCTGGGAACAATTTTAAACTGTCTCTTTTGCAAAATTCCGGAAAAAAATTCTTTCATGGCCCCCGTACGAAATTTTTCAGTTTTTCGTAAGCTCTCTTAAGATAGTCAATCGCCGGTTTGAACAAATCATTTTTGCCACTTTTTGTAAGTTTTCTTCTGTTTTGAGGTTGAAGGACTCCCAACCGTTGCTCTCTTCAATTAACTCTTTTAAAAGTAAACTCATACCACTTGCAAACAGAGTTACCAATTATCGCTATATACTGGTTTTTAAATTTCATGAGTTTTCTTTGCCCACTTTTTTGCAACTTAAAACAAAACTTAATGTTACACGCTTTGTTCGAAATCATGATGGCGACAGAAACGGTGAATACCTCACTTTTTCCGGCTCTGGAAGCAGACTGACAAGTCACAACTTGTTCAAACTTAAACAATGACATCCTAAAGGATCAGGCTATCGAACCTTATTACTTCAAATGAATGAGCATTAGCATTTGCTATTATAAAACATTCTTTCCACCGTATTTTTTATTACACCTCGTACATCTTACTAGCTTAAAATACACAATTTCTTGCATTCCTAGTACCAAATTACCTAACTCTTACTTTCTCTTAGACATGACATTTTGTATTAACTAATCGTCAATGCTAGTATGTTTTGTTTACTGTTGTCGTGGTAACCAAACAATACAAAACCACAAACCATTGGATGCAATTTCCATGGGGCAAGACTGCAAGTAGTTACTTAGGCTCAAAATAGTTTCAAAAAGTCAATTGTTAATATTTTTTGTTTACAGTTGTGATGCTAACCAAATAGTACTAACACCAAATACCACTTGGGTGCAATACTCAAATGCAGAAATCGCGTTTAACTGTCGTTTTTTTTCAATGCTAGACATATGCATCATTCTACAAAAACGCTAGAGATATAAATTTCTATTTGGTGGTTACAAGAAAAATATATGGTGTTATATAGAAAAAATTATGTTTTTGGTGTTTGAGTTTTGGGAAGTTTGGGGTTCAATACTAAACACCCAATACATTCGAAATGGTTCCAAGCCCAATAACTAAATAGAGTCAAGTATGTAAGTTTAAGTTGGTAGTTTTTGGCAATAAAAGATATATTTGTCTGTATTACGTTAAAAAAATGGCGAATATGGGCATTTTTTGCCGGAACTATAAAACTTAAATCATCCGCGAAATTTAAAATGCCCTAAATCATAAAAATTGACGCTAGAAGTATTTGCATTTCGGATTTTTTGAATGTAATATTATACCTAAATTTATGCGATTGAGAACAAAATTATAAAATTTTTGGAAATCTTTTTAGAAAGATATGACATCCATATTAGGGTAAGTATCCGGTTCTCAGGCCTACCTCCAATGCTCAGCCTTTTTCACCATTATATTCCTTAGTAATAGCGGTTTAAGATAAAATACATGACTTGACCAATTGCAAACCTCTATTTCAATCATTTATTGGTCGTTATGCACACCCGTCAAAGTAGTGACATCTCAAACTACGGAATAATTCAATTTCAAATCCAGCGCGGTGATGGACATGTTATGACCCTGTATTTTCGCGCCATTTTTTGCTAACGTGGAGCGTTCAAAAAATAAGTGAATATGATAATATTTATTGCCTATTTTCGTTATATGTTAATGTTACCTAGTTTCTTAATGTACACTGTTTTTTCTACTACCTATTACAAGCAGAAAATATTTTAATAATATAATTACACAAAAATATGAGAGCTGACTACTGGGGTTTGCTTTAAGGGGTTTAAACCAATGGGCAGCCCCCTTTCGGCTGACTACTGGGTTTTTGGTCAATTTGGTTTACAGTTGAAATTTGTACTGCCATTAGATACCATTTAAAACGCAATTACGTAAGTCCAATTTAGAAATTGTACATGGTAATTTTACCAACAGTCGGTCGCCTATACCACTATTGCTGACTTTTGGTATTAGTGACTCCAGTACTCAGCCTTGAAATGATTATATCTGCAAATATTCAATTGCTGATTTCATGCAGTAACTGTTCATACATGTTTTATGCTACATTATGAAAGTTTGATTTATAGAGAATCAATATGTCCCGAGAGCAATTCATGAATTCGAGAAAAACTAACCGAAGTAATAGCGGCAATAAGGAAGGGGATGAAAAATCAGAGAAGCGAGTCGAGTGTATGGTGTGCCAAGAGGCGCCCTTCAAGATAGTTTACATTTAAGGATGCCAGAAGGGCCGCGAAAAAATGGGTCCAGCTTTTTATATTATCCTAAGTGGAAGAAACAGCTATTGCTAACTGGTGCATCAACTCGCTAAATGCGGATTCCCGTGAAGCCGGAGGATCTTTTAAATACAGTTCACAATATCATTTTGGACGATAATAGACCCAATCCTTTTGAAAATAATTGCCCGGGGGAAAAAATTGTATAAACCCTTTCCCTTGAAAGAGAAATCCAGTTTTATCCCATAGAACCCCAGAAGCGCTATCTAGATTTTGTAGGAGCTAGTGATGTTTTAGATGACCCAGAGAGAATCTTTAAGGGAGATGAAACGAGTTTTATCCTTTGCCCAAAACAGGGAAAGGTATAGCACCCAGAGGATATAAAAATGTCTATAAAATAACGCGTCGATGGTTTGGAAAGTCAAACAATGGCCAATGAATATTCGTTTAACCAATCCTCGGTAATGACACATAATAAAAAACTTTTGCTGTAGTAATAGTAGTCAGATATCATTAGGGACATTCAAAAGTGGGAGAGAATTTAATTAATTCCTGTTCACTCTGATGGAGCGAACAAAGAGAGCGGGAAAAAGTGAACAGCAAGAAGCAAGGAAAGGAAAACGAATTCTCGCAAGCTGTAATCCTGTTTTAAAATTGTAATAAAACTTTTAGGAATATCACCTGCATTAAAAAAACACTTGAATAGCCCGCCGCCAATAGAAAAGGCGTTAACAAAAAAGAGAATAAATAGAATTGAAGCTATATCATCTGAAGAATGGAGGCAAGTTGAGAAACAAAAAGAAGAAGAAAAGGAAAAAGAAAGTGATATTTTAAGAAGAAAGCATACAAAGAAAAGAAGCCAAAGAAGAAAGAGAAAAAAAGTCCTGTAAAGAAAAAAAAAAAAGGATAACTCGAACAATACGAATGCAAAATAAGAAAACTATTTTCTTCCACCGTTACTAGAACAAATGCGCTGAATGTGAAGCCCCGAAATGATTAGTGGTACGGAAAATAAACGACTTAAAAAACATTGGTTGCGATAATTGTCCAGCATAGTATCACTTGAAGTTTACCGGAAAACGCTATGAAGAAGTAGTAAACTTTCTTTTTAAATGTAAACAGTGCAATACTAATTAGAAAAGGCGGCAATGTTTCAATGGAAATGAAAAGGGCCCGACTATGGGGCTTTTAGGGGATGACTACTGGATTTGATGGGGGCTGAGCACGGGTGAAAAGTTCCTTGTTTTCTTTAATATTTCATTATTTATATTTTACAATTATATTATTCGATGTTCGTGTAAAAAGTTATTAAATAACCTTGTGTTTAGTATTATTCTTCTTTTGTACCCTTTGGGTGTCCTTTCTACCCGGAATATATTATACACAAGTTAATTTTTGAGTTAAAGGCTGACTACGGGGCATTTTACCCTATATTGATTTACTTCTATAGGGGAAAAGTAATAATAGATAGGGTGTTCAATTTAAAAAACAAAGTAGGTGCCAGGTTCGCTATCTATGGATCATCCTGTACGGAAATATTTCACAAAATACTCTATCAAAATTTTAGCTTGCTATTATTTACACAATAGGCGCAATGTTACTATTCTAGAAGCTTGGATATTCTGGGCAGGTAATGCTAAAAACATATGGGGGCAAAAACAAAAGTGTTACAAACAAAAATAAAAAAAATTATTGAAAGAGTACATTACAATCTATGCAAAGACCAAGATTATATTTCGGACACATCGTTTTTACACTTGAATTACAGCCTTCACGTGCACAATGTTTTTTTTAAGAATGTGATAAATTCTATCGTATCTAATATCTTGCTTATTCTGTCTCCCGAAGTACCAATGAAGGCCTACCAGGCCCTATAGCTGCTGTTCCTTATAAAGAGCATTTGGCTCATCTTAAATTTGGGTTTGATAAATTTGGATCGCCTCACGAAAGGTGCACAAAAAGAACTATAAGGTAGATAATATGAAATTAAAATGGAGCGTAAATGGCAATGTATAAAATTAAATTGTTATGAAAACATGAACATTTAAAAAAAACAAACATATTTAATTGATTTAGACTTAAGACCCTTAAATTCCAATCTTTACTCCTTGTTAGTTAGACAAAAACCGCAGAAATCCACTATGACTTTAAAAAAGTATAAGTTTATGTAGTTTTAGTAAAAGTTCCTTAGTTCAGTATTGTTACTGAAGATGATTGCTTAGCTATCGCAACGTGCGGTCCGTACAAGTATAAAAAATATAATTAAACAATTTATAAAATAATTGTACTTAAAAATGGTTTCCTAATGTCCCTACTACTACAAATATTACCACAAAAATAAAGAATTTGATTTGATTAATTCTCCCTAGTACGCCATATCCCGGGGGTGTAGCAAGATGTAGTCGAAAATGGTCTTTTAGAATCCTAAAAGATATGCTTTTTAAATCTTCCCCCTAGTACACCACCCTTCCGAAACCCTTTCCCGCAAACCATTTTTTTTAAGTTGCACCCCTCATCTTTTGACTTTATGATTCAAGTATTAGAAGTGGAAAAAAATAGCTACAATAAAATTTTTACAAATTGTTTGTTTAAATTTTGGTTGTACCTATACAATCATATGGTTACAAAAAAAGATTCAGATATTTTTTTCGTTTTGCGAAAATAGTTTATGTTCCTATAGTTAAAAAACCTAGTGAAACAGTGTTGTTATAAAATCTTTAGAATACCTCCTAATTTTTCTCCAAATGAATGTGTCGATATGTTATTTAATAGTCTGGGCAAACAGCGGTAAACAGTCAGTGTAGTAGTATGTGGTGCGAAGCCGACAATTATTTATTTCCGCATTCACGGCGTCAATACTAAATCGATCCTGTATGCGAGTAGTTCTGTGTATATGTAGGCTGTCGTAACTTATTTCGTAATTGTACGCTTTGTTTGCTTTAAAAATGTCGCAGTTAGGTACGTCGCGAAAAACGACCAAGGCAGACACAGTTTAAAAACTTTATAGTGGACTAACCGGACTTAATTTTTGATGGCGCTAAAATTCAATGTCTGGGTTTGAAAAAACCCCTTTTAATGTGTTGGTCCAGAAGCATTGTCAACGTCACATCGAAAGCAAACAGCATTCTTCTGCAAAAAGTGGCATACGAGACCAAGAAAAATTTACATTTGATTATGTGTTTACTCTTATTTATGTAATCCTATCGTTTCGTTTACTAGACAAGAAGCTTTTGTCCCCTTTCCCGGGAATAAATATGCGGACTGAAAAATTACCTAGTTCAGACATCGATATAAAATTTGTAGTTGCCATTTGCTCGTAAACATATAGAAAAAGAATGAAAACGGAATTGAAAGATAAAAAACTGTGGTTGTGTGTGGACGAAACAACAGATCCCCAAAAAACATTCTATGGTTAATGTAATGGTAGTACAATGGAACCAACATGGGACCGTCATCCTACTTCTTACTGTTTTCAAAAGAGTTATAAATTTTACTGCCGATGAGATTTAAAGGTGGTGTTGAATCATTGAACAAATTTGAAGTTTCAAATAAGTATCTTTTAATTTATGAGTGATGGTGCCGCAAACATGCGTTCTTTGGGCCGATCTCTTAAAGAGCCCCAGTGGTAACTTCTTTCATGTAACGTGTAAAATCCATACCCTAAATCTTGCGGCACAAACGATTCCTAAATGTTTTCCCACAAATAAATGCATTGATTGCTAGTACAAAGGCAGTCTTTCTAAAGTCCCCGAAACGTACCCGACGATTTCACAAAATGTGTCCTGATTTACCTGAACCACCACAGGCGATTGTTACACGTTGGGGAACATTGTGCTAAACTTATTCTTGTTTACAGATCCGTTTTTTAAGTTTAACTCGTTTGAATTTATGTTAGGATCAGTTTTATTTTGAGAACAAATCAACTAATTGCAATCGCTTTCTGTAAGAACTTAAGTTTAAACCCTTACTTAAACCTCATATTTTAAAGAAATTTTATAGGGCGTACCCAACTATACCCTTAAATTTTTAGAAAGCTGAAGAAAACCTCGTTTATTATTGTTTATTTGGGAGCATGCTATGTATTTCAAATATTACTAGATACGGAAAAAGCTAAGGATATGATTAAGGTTCGACAAACGAGTGCAACGTCGGAGGAGTATCGCGCAACAGTAGGTACGTGAGATACAGTATTATTAAAAAATAATATATTCTTACCTTTTATTGACGTCTTGATGTCCACTGCAACAAAATACTACTGCCCAAGACGTCAATAAAGGTAAGAATATATAATTTTTTTATAATATTGTATCTCACGTGCCTACTTTTGCGCGATACGCCTCGACGTTGCACTTGTTTGTCCTTGGATATGATTAATTCCATCTAGTACGAATTTTATAAAACTTCTATATACTATAGAATATATCTCCAAAGTCAAATATTCGATTATCTTTTAGTTTGCTCTTTATCGTCTGTATACCATTAATTGTGCTCTTACCATGAATACTCTTTCATACTCGACCTTAAGATTATGTAAATGTTATCAAGAGGACTGCCTACATATTAGATTAGCTAAGAATAGAATATATTCAAGGATATTTACCCAAACCACTAGTAAGCTCTGTCGTGCATGGGCAGATTGCCTATGACAAAACATAATTGCCCGATATTAAATAATATTATTGTCAATACTTATTAAAATCATGTTAATTAAAAAAAAATAAAAGTGTGATTTCCCAGTATTCTGATAGGCATGTTACACTGTGTTATTTACATTGTATTAATTAGATAAAAACCACATTGATGTATATGTTGTCATTTAACAATATGTTGAATAATGTGCATTATCTTATCTCTTGAGAAATTATGAAGTGACTCATATGAAAGGTAAACAGTAAAAAGCAGTCTTCAGTTAATCACTTTTTACAACAGTAAAAAATTTAATACAAGAACTTGTCCTGATAAAATGATTAATCTAAGCAAAGTTATCACTGTTATCAGTATTAGGATTTGAATGTTAGTTTATTAAACAATTAATATTTAATTTACACATTAATAGTATAGTATAAATAAAAATATTCATTCAAAACAAAATTCATTTGCATTACGTTAGGCAAACAAACCAAAATAGATAATTATAGAAAATTGCCTTAATCAATTTAACATACAGCGTAATATTTATTAATTTGATTATTTAGATTGTATATTTTCAAAAAATTCATTTTTTAATACATCTCGTACATCAATTATACTATAATTTGTGGAAAGATAAGAAGTGATTCTTATAACTTATAAATTAAAATTTTAAACTTAAATTTTTCTAGAAGAAATAGCTTTAAAGAAGTATTAAGCCGGAAGTTTTTTTACTTGAACACTTGTATATCTTTTCGTATTTTAATTAAACTATTTTATACCTCTCAAAAATATGACACATAAATTAATATTTGTTTAATAAAGAGTATTGATGGTGGCACTTGCAGGAAATTAATTATCATACGAGGGGAGTTTCTTATATATCTATAGTTTATTTCAAATTATAAGAATATAACTTTGAACGGCTTAAATGCTGTTATTGCACCACCTGCGGTAATAACTACCTGGATACGCAAACAAACTGCTGAGGACCGTAATGAAAAATTTAAGTGAATTGAATAGAAATGGATTATGATTTGCGTTATGGGTAACTACCTGCTTGTACATTTAAATCTCATTTAATATGTAAATTCTTTAATTACTTGTAACATCGAATTGCTTACTATGAAATTTATGCTGTTGTAAAAATATATACATAAATATAATTATCTTATAGTCAATACGGCCCCTAGATTCAATATGCATTCCCAGGTTATTATCGTCACAGAAGGTGCAATAAAAGTATTAAAGGCCTTGTAAGTCAAACATTTATATTCTTATAATTTGAAATAAACTATAACTAGCTATGACAACGAGTTAGAGAATGAATAACATTTTATTTTTCAACGTAAAAAACCATTAATACTAAACACTTATTCCAACGTATTTCTAATAACGCTGTGTCTTCGAAAAAGAAATCTTTTGGTAGTTCCTGCGAAATACGACTCCATAAAGCTTTCCAAGTCATCATTCAAAAAAAAGTGATGCCTTCTCAAGTGTTTTTTGAGTTATGGAAAAAGATAATAGTTGCAGGGGCGGGGTTTTGGGACTATAAGGTAGATGTAATTCCTCAAAGCCGCATTCATTTCTGAGCACAATTGTGGGGTCTTTTTTCGCGTATAGGCGCTTTAAAGTTCCTAATTGTGCGTTTGTACAGATTCGTCGTTATTGTTGTTCCTGTTGGATGTACTCAATTAAGACAATCACTTTGTATGGACTCTTGTTTCGTGGGAAGGTTTTAGTGGAGCACCCAGATCTCATCTCCGGTTAAAAATTCTATAAAAGAAGTCTTCCCCTTTGGAATAAAGGAGAAAAAATTTCCCTCGCAAATTTGTCGTCTACACAGTTTTTGTAGGGGACTGGACAACCTAGAAATCCATCGTGCTGACACTTTGCTAATTCCCAAACTTCGTGTAAAATTTTAAAGACACTCGTTTCTGATATTCCTGTTTCTCTAGCAATAACTGAAGCTTTTACTTGGCGTCAGTCAACACCCAAATCTTTAACTTTGTTGATGATTTCTTTTTTCGTGCTTCCAGAGATCTTCCACACGTTTGGTCATCATTAGAGACGGGATTTTAGGACGTAAAAAACAGCTAAAAAGGCCCTTTTTTAGGCCTTAAAAACTATGTATTTAGGACGAAAAACTGTGTTTTAGGCATGTAGGCAAATACTTAAAAAAACGGTAAACACAAAATCTTTTTTAAAAAAACCATAAATAAGAAGACGATATTTAATGTAATTTTAGGTACATTTCGCCATAAAAAGAAAAAAAAAAACATAAAAATTTTTTAACTAATAACTAAATATGTGGGATTCATTTGGTTTAAAAAAAATAAAAAAATTAATTAATCGCCGTGTAACATGTCCTAAAATTTTCGCGTTATGTAGCACACAAGATTTTTTCCAAGTTGTTCGTTAGTAAAATTGTTCTTTTCGGTCGAAAACAGCAGTTTGTACGAAGAAAAATGAACGTTCTACGTCACACGAGGTTGTAGGACAAAAACTTAAATATGGACCAGTCAGCTGTGGTATGAGGGGTAGCTTCAACTGCTTCGCCACTGAGCAGCTCAGCAAACTCTTTAACCGTTTTGAAACCTGGATTTTTCGAATCACTTGGTTAAACTTTGACAAAATTATTTTACCAACTTTTCCTGGGGCATTCTTGAGAGCTGCTTCGGCATTATTAATTACTGCAACAAAATCTGTAAGGGGAAAGGCCGAATGTTTCTAATCTTTTGATGTTATCATGAGAAATTTATAATGCGACTTGATGTATAAAGATCGTTTTAAACATTTTCATTGGAAAGTATTCTGCGCTTACTCAATACAGTTAGCTGAATCTTGTCAACCGATATTAACAACCTAAAACATAAAGTGTTAAATAAAAACAATCTTTTTTAACAATTTTGCTACAAAAAGTACTTACTGATTTTTTGCTTCGAAATTATTAGCATAAAAAACTACCGCCTCTAACCAAGTTCCCCAACGTGTTAAGACAGGTTCGGGAGGCAAAGGGAGATCTGGCAGATTTTCTTTATACACTGCCAACGCAGTGGAGCTTTTAAAAAGCCCTCTCTTGGAATTTTGAAATTAAACCATTAACATTAGCATATTGATTTCTTAGACATTCACACGCCAAATTGAGTCCATGTGCAAAACATGTAAATAATTAAGATTTTAAAAAAAATCTTCAAATTTGTCCCACATTTAAAGCATATAAGAAGCACCTTTCCGTGACTAAAAGCTTTACTTTTTCGTACTTAATTTCCATCTGTTGGCCACAAAATACCTAAAATACGAGAGTTGCCTTTAATTAAATATCTAGCATTAAATTTACAATATTATTAAAGTAAGTTTTTGCATAATATATCTACTAAAGCTTGGTTCACGAAACTTGCCATTGTATTTCAATTTGTTCTTTCAAGTTTCTTTTGTAGCCAGTAAATACGGTTTTCCTGGTATTTCAGAACAAAGCTTACCCACAATCATATTTGCCATAATACGACCTTTAGAGTCAGTCGTCTCATCTATAATATCCAAAAAATCGTTGTTACAACTTCTTCGCGAATAGTATTAATTCTCAAAAATTAATAAAAATATTATAGTTTTAAACAAAATCTTAATGACACTCAAGTATGAAAATACATTTTTAAATTATTATTTATTATATTAATTACCTCATTGTAACATTTTGTTACATATGTCGTTCTTAAAGGTTTTCACGCTTGCCACATTCTTGTTGCAGTATTTAGTGAGAAAATTTCGCAGTTTCGAATAGTTTAATCTGTCCAGAGGGAAAATTTGCAGACATAAAAGCGTCACATAAATCTCGATTAAAAACGTCGATTTCTCTTGAATTTTGGTGTCTATTAACATTGGTTCCCAACGGTTTCCTGAGATTTGCCTGATGTCCCCGGAGCAGTAGCATGTTGCTCTAAAAGATTTTCTTTTGCAAGTTAACTACAGTATTACTTTTGAAGGGAAGTTAGGAAAGAAAAACAAAAAGTCCTTTACCATTTTTCCGCACGCTTTACAAAACAACTCTTCACTGTTGTTGGATTCAGCTGAAAGACAATAGTGCCTTCCAATTGCCTTCAGGCCATTTTTTGAACTTTATCGCTACGTGATTTCCTTGGATTTTGGCATTGTTGTAGATGGAAATACCAATACAAATGAGTAGATAAACAAGCACAAACCGACAGAAAACTACCGGAAAAATATTCGTTGCAAGCTACGATATAAATGAAAATTCAAAAATACGTCTTTCACTATATACTGATTCTCAATAATCCACCTCGCTATAGGAACACACACCCAAACGCTCCAGAGAAACATTAAGAGAATAAATATAAAATTAAACTGCAATATCAAGATGTCCATTGTATAAACTATGAATGGGCATCGTGTATTCATTAAACACGTTAACAAAGGGGGAAGAAATTTGCTATATGGTTTAAATTACAGGGCTAAAACAAGGCGATAGGGATTCCCGTAAAAAAAAAAACGTGGGTGCCGGTAAATGAGCCCCAGAGCGATAAGCCGATAATTGAGGAATATATCTTCAATAGGGAGTATATAATTTTAAACGGCAGAAAATCCAAACCCCTTTGCCCTCCACACAATAGACGGGAAAAACCCATCGTTGTATTAGTTTATAGCATTTTGGGTGTAAAACTAAAAATTTACATTTTAAAAAAGATGCAACTGTGTAAAAACCATATTTATTTAAAATTAAAAAAAAAAACGTTTAGACCAAATAAATATGATTTTAGGACAAAATAGGCGAAAAAACCACGATTTAGGCTGTTAAAAGTCCAAATAGGCAATAGGCAAATAAAAACATAGCTAATCGCTTGATTTGTCGAGAACATATAGATTTTGTATTTTTTTTAATTTGCCTTGCATTCTACACAAAGAGGCATTTTGCCCCAAAATCCCGTCTCTAATCAATAAGTTTTTCATAATAGCCCATTTGAAAAGCCTCTTATATTATTACGTATATGAATGCGCTTTGGTATTCAAGATTAGAGAGTGATAGTGCACAATTATAGCCTTTAATTTACTATCTACAATTTAGAATCCAGAAGTAATAATGAAAAATACTCACCGCCTCTTAAAAAATGGAATGTTTAACTGGTAATCAAAACCATTAAACTAACATTTACCGATAACACCAATGAAAAAAAAAGAGCTAATTGCTTCGAAAATATTCGTCAAAAGAAGAGAGAAACGCGGCGTATCACGTTGGACACAATAAGATGTATTTAAAACTATTTAGATTTATTCCGTACTGCGATCGGAATTATAAAAACCGACGCATCCGGTAGCCGCTAACTACAGAAACTAATGACTCAATTTCGCGCAAGCTGGATATGAAACAACGGTTCAAAAGACAATCGTATCGACAACCGGCGATCGTAAAAACAATAAAACCAATAGTTTTAAAATACTGTAGACCGCCTAAATTAGAACAGTGTGTTTACCATAACGACTTAAGCCTTATATAGTTTGAATTACGTATATACATACCATTACATTGTGTAAACTGAAATAAGACTACGTATGTAAGATAAATGTACAAACGTATTCGTGTATTAAGCACACCAAAAAAGTTTTTTTTATGAAAGTTAAAGAAGCAAACCGTCAATTACCTACAGCGCAATCTTTCTTTTAAAAAGGGATATTGGCGAGTTATAGAAAAAAGATGCCAGCTTGGTCTTCTTCAGAAATTACTGCTAAAATAACAGGAGAAACTACATTAAAAAGGACTTTTCCATACTAGGGTTTTTCTAAAAATTACCAAAAATTTTCAAAAATGATAAGAGAATTATAAAATGAAATGAATTTTCTTCCCAAAAAATTTCACTGTAAAACTGGTTTCCCCTGTGTCTGAAAACCGGGCTACTTGGAACCCTTGTAACAACCTCAAGGGTTTTGTAAAAATAAAAAGGGTTTTTTTGTTTAAAACCCGGGACCACTGGTATTGAGGGAAAAAAAAAGTACCGAACTTGGAAAAGGGGGTATCAGCTACTTGTTAATGCTGACAAATTGCATGTTACCTGCGTCAAACAAAAAAACTTCGAACTTGAGTACCCCTGCGATGGTTTATCACCATGCACTTCGAAACAAAGCCAAAAGCTCATAGACTGACAAAAAGTCTCCCTCGTTAAGGAACACCCCCACGAATGGGGGCCGTTCAGACGAGATGTGCCTTCTGTTTTAGAAAAGAAATTGACTTATTTCACCACTTTCCCCTCCTTTTTTTTTTCCCGTTTTTTCTGTATGCGGGGGAATTTCGCACGTCGATAGTCTGCAGAAAAAAGTTCGTTTTTTCCCTCGACTGAGATGAAAGGAAAGGAAAAAAAGGCAAAAAAAAAAATCAAAACAACTAAAAAATTGCCAAATGTTTTTTGTTTTGTGCGCAAGCCCCGGCCGCCCACAGAAGTTCATTTTCAGTTATTTTAAAATTAAAAATGTTTTCTGTTTTATTTTTCATTTTTAAAATGCTATAAGCAGCAAATATTTGGGCCAAAGAAATGTAAAGGGAACATTCGCTTCAGTTTTTGCTATTTAAAATTCATCCCACATCCGTGTCCGGAATTTTTTGAAACCCTGTAATTCAAAAACACAAATTCTTTTTTTTAGCTAGAATAAGGTCATTGCAATAGCATGGTAGGAAAATTAAAACCTTTTTTTTTTAAAAATAAATGTTATTTTCTTTCTTCTTTTGTTAAATATAAGCTGGTTACCCAAATTTTAAAAGCATTTGAAGCTGAAAATTTAAAAAATTTTTTATGCATTTCGACTATCAAATTTTTGCAACAAGCCTTTATATATCTCTTTAACTTCATTAACGTTTTTTTTTGGTATTTTTAAAAAAGTTTTTTTTGGGCTAATCCTTGTTGGCGAGACGGCAGTAGTCGTTTTGAAGACAATAAGGGAGTTCTTAACTTTTTTTTGCTTTAGAATTGTATGAATTCAAGAATAAGTCAAACCTGAATGAACAAAACCAAAATACTGAAAAAATGTAACGGGTGTCTACTTCAAGTACTAAAAGAAATAGACTGTTTAAAATCATGCCGGTGATTTGTTGAAACGTGCAATGCGCATAGATTATTTTGAATGTTCAAATTGAAATTTGATGTTTTATTAAGCAGTCAAAGATAATGTTTCTGTTTGGTTAAGAAGCTTGTTCCAAAGTTCTTCACTAATTAGATGAAGATTTCAACCTTGACAGGTACTTAATAGTTTAATAAAAAATAAAAACTGCAACGGTTTTAACTATGTTCCGGTACGTAAGAAATGTAAAAGTGTCCGTAACAGTTTCAGTAGAATGTGTGGAATGATGGGGCTATATTTTGTGTTCAGAATTTCTTTTACTATTGTATAAATGTTTGTTTTTGAAAATATAATGTTAATTCAGAGAATTATATCCAAATTTGTAAAAGCCCCATTCTGAATGTCAGCTTTTTGATTCGTGTATCATCACTCGCACAAAAATCTGGGACAACTCTTATGAGGTCATTGACGTCTTTTCAATCGTGTGACAATGACTTGTCCATTTACGATTGACACTGACAGACAATTTGACATATTTTGTCATAGTTTACAAAAGACATGTTTAAAATGGGTAATGTCGCTTGTCCCGATTTTTATGCAAGTGATAGTACGTAACCCATAAGAAAATCATCTTTGTTTGTTAAATCATGCTATTTTCATGAAATTATTGCCAACTTAAAGATAACACCCAAAATTTAGAACAAGCAATATTAAAAAAAAATTGAATAAACACCGTTGCACCTACGTTTGAATTGAGAGATTTGTTTTTGAATCTTTGTGATAGTAGAATGTTTAATATCAGTTTATCATATATAACATTTCTTTGTTTTTATGTACTTTTTTTATTATCATGAAATTGAAAAACCTGCAAGTTCTCTAGCTGAAAAAAATTACGATTATGGACAATTACACTTAATTTCAAACATTTCAGTATTTTTTTAGTAATTACATAAATTATTTTCCTTGGGAAGGGGCAACGACTAGATAATCTTGCTGTACAAATTGTTCATCCACACAAGAATTACAATTCTAGTTCCCACACGAGAAAAAGTATTTTCTTCATTTTCACAACCTTATGATAAAAACTAAACATTTCCAAAATATTGTGCCCAAAGAGTGAATACAACAAATATTAATGAATATATTCAGAGTTGTAAAGGTGGAAGCTAAAAACTTTAAAATTATCTTAATGTCCTATAATTTAGAATAGCGCATAGGTACCACATTATAAACGACAAATTCAAGGAGGAATGATATCGTTAGATTAAATTTTTAAATATTCATGTTTTATTTCAAATACAGGATATAGAAAAGCTGCGACAATTAAGTGGTCTCATATTACCACAAAATGAAAGGCTATCTGTTTAGATGCATCCCAATGCGTCACGTTTTTGACTCAAACGTCATGTAATTACCGTATACATTCATGTAATTCAAAGAATTTCCTTGTTCAGTGTTTATATTATGAAACCACCAGTATACGTCGAAATTGTAAGTGAGGTACTTTATTTATTATATAGACAGTTATGTTATGTATATAACATACGTATTGTTACTATATATTTAAATTATAAAAAAAACGTGTTTGAACAAATAATAGTAGGCTGTGTACATATAATTATTCTGATAACTAGATTTTCGATTTTCACTTTACTTTTTTATTTTCATTGTACAAAAATTTACATATGTAAATTCTATGAAGTTATGGAGAAATAGTGAGTTGAATTTAAGCAAAATTACTTAGGTGCACAATTCTTTAGCTTAATTATTGCTTACCGCAAACTAACATTTTTATTATAAAGTAATTTATAATAAAAATGAGATTAGTAGAAAAAACATATGTTACACTTATTTCCACAAGTACGAAAATATTTGAATTTGTTTCTGTATTTCTTATTAGAATAGAATGCTACAATTTCAAACAGAGCGGCATAACCTCATACACAAGACCGCAATAAAACCACACTCAAACATATATTTTTATCTGTATTATCAAAACAAGTAAAACCAGTAACAAAAATATTTGTCTATTACTTACCAAAAATAAATACTTCACATTATAATATCTACTATTCACGCATTATTATCGGGCAATTTTCATAACAATAAACACCACACCCCGTACTGTATGTGTTGATCGCCAATCAGCTGTTCGAACAGTGTTTGTATGGACATCGACTCATTTAAATTTAAATCAGACGTCCGGAAGTAGGTATCGCTTACGTTAGGATTCCTTTTAAAACGTGTATATTTGTCTCGTTTTGAAATTAGATAACGAAATTATTTTCGGCTATAAAATTACAAGATATGAGACTTGTAAACGTGGTCAAAGTTCGTTGTTCCTAACATGTATTATATTTAACGGTTTAAAGTAATTTTCCTAATTCCTACGATATATAAAAGTTAGTCTTATATAATTATTACATTTTACATCTTATTAAAACTGTAAAAGTAAATTGATAGCCTGTTAATCTACTTTATAATTATTAATTACACCCTTACTATCTGTTTTCTACTTCAGTACCTACTTACCTAATTAAAAACAAAAAATTTATTTATGATATATTTCATATTTATTTAATGTTCCAGATTCCAAAATGAGTAATTATTTCAATGTTTTCGTGTATGGAACTCTCAAAAGTGGCGAACCTAACCATCATTGGTTTGGCAAAGGAGGTGGCCATTATAAATTATTATGTAATGCGCAAACTATGGAAAAGTATCCACTCATTATAGCAACAGAATATAACATTCCATTTCTGTTATACAATCCAGGTAACATTATTAAATCGATTTATTTATTCATGTAAGTCAGTAAATTACTAATAGATGTAGCACTATAGTATCCCAGTGTTTTCTATTTTTAGGATTCCATAGGGAACTGCATATAATACTGTTTACTCAATATTTTTACATATGGTTCAAAATTAAATTCTATTTTTTGACTAAACTTACAGGCCGCTTACTTTAATAATTTAAATGTAAAGCATCATACAATTTCGTAAAAGCCGTTTTACACGACGCAAAATTTTGTGCCGAATTATGCATCGTGTAAATCAGCAAAGCAACATCGGACAAAACTACAGCGTGTCCACCTTATGCCTAGACGGTAGATAATTTCTCTCTTGAGTAATTTAGAGAAAAAGCTTTTAAACAAAAAATATTTGGAGACAAATGCTACATAACATAAAATTATATTCAAGTATACAGGAAGTTCAGTTTCCGCTGCGTGCGATAGAAGTTTGATTTTTTCGATGGAACACCTGTATATTATTACGTTTTTGGATGTTTCGCTTCAGTTCATACCAACTTTCTTCAATATTCCCTATACTCATCTATCTTATTTTTTCAGATAATACGCATAATTTGAGATTTTTGCAAAATGGCGCTGTTTCTTTAGCGCCCGATATCTTAAACGTCTTACAAGCTAGAGTGGTGATTCAAATTTTATTCGATTCCGTATTTCTTAGAATTTCCGGCAAGACATCAAAGATTTTTTTTAAACCAACCAGATTCTACAGGAAGATCGTTGACGTTATTGCCATGTTTGATTCATGTAATTTCAATATCGAAGTTAGTCATATAGGAAACAATACAGCATTAATTAAATTTTTGTATTTTGTCATAAACACAAGATAAAAACAAAACGTAACCCACAAGCTACCATAATACATGAACAGCTTCACTGCGCAAGTCGGGTAATTTTTTCCGGTGCTTAGAAATAGGGTACTCTGATTGTACCCAAACACGTTCGAAAATTTTTTTATCAATTCTTTTTAATGTAACTGTTCTTTTAAGATTTCGTTTTATTTACTACGTTGACTCTGTAAAACATGGAATAAATTTCCTCATAAAATATATCCATAAAAATTTTAACTTTCCATTTCACCCTTCTGTATTTAGAAATAAAGTACCTAAACTCTAGTGATATTCCAACACTAGAGTTTGCATTTTTTTAATTTCGCGGATGATTTAAGTTGGTAGTTTCGGCAATAAAGGACATATACGCCAATTTCTTAATGTAATATACACAAGTATGTCTTTATTGCCGGAACTACCAACTTAAACCATCCGCGAAATTTAAAAAATGCCAAATCTAGATATCACTAATACCCTCTCCAGCAACCACATGCAGCATGACGGGCACTGTAATTCTCAATTTTCGCACACGGTATATAGGCATAATATGAGGGTATATTAAATATAAACGGAACTTGTTTTTCAAAAATTCTAACTTTATTTAACTAAGCTTACAAATGTATATTATTTTTCTACATACTCTCCCGCCCTAAAAATACATTTTTCCCATCGGATTGGGAGCTTTTTTATTCCATCATCGTAAAAACTCTCCGGACGTTCGCGTAGCCATTGAAGCACAAACGCTTCCACCGCTTCGTTGTCATCGAAACGCCGACCTCCAAGCGCTTCTTTGAGGGGTCCAAAAAGATGGAAGTCACAAGGCGACAAGTCTCGACTATAGGGTGGATGTTCCAGCGTTTCCCATCCTAATGCATCCACTTTTTGCATCGTGGTGTTAGCCACATGAGGCCTGGCGTTGTCATGCAGAAGAATGACACTTCTGGCCGATTGCTTCTTCCTTTTCCTTCGAAATGACAATTTCGCGGCATCCGGTACTTCCAGTTATGCGCCGATTTCCCTCTATGAGATTTCGAACTACCTCGATGTTCGGTCACACTTGTCCTTGGGCAGCGATCATGGCTCTCGTTCTCGACCTTTTCACGCCCTTCAGAAAATTTTTTGTGCCATGCAAACACACGGGTTCTTGACAGGGTGTTGTCTCCGAACTGTGTCTGTAATCGCCGCCAAATTTCGGTTGGGTTCACCTCCTCCTTGACCAAAAACTTGATGATAATCCGCTGCTCCACGGAGACATGCACTTTCTCGCTCGTGGTTTCTTTTGGTACTAAAGGGACGCGAGAGAGTTGCGGTCAGTTCTCCCCTCTCCCTAACGATACACCTACCTGCGCATCAACCCCTTCCAGGTCTAGAAACCCTCCGGAATTAAAAAAAAATCAGTCCCGTTTATATTTGATACACCCTCATATAATGCAAAAAGGGTTCAAGACAACCCGAATTCAATATTCAGGGTATATGAAACAAAATTCCTTCAGACATTACTCTATGCTGTACGCTTTTGGGAGACTGGTGCGAAATATTTCGGGAAATACTATGATATGCACGATGTATATTAAAAGAACTTTTTTGATAGACACACTGAGTAAGTAAATGCAAAACAAATAACACTAATTTTCATTGTAGGTGCAGGAAATTACGTAAAAGGTGAGGTGTATGAGGTAGATAAATCAGTTTTGGAGAACCTAGATGTATTAGAAGATCACCCCGATTTCTACGTAAGGGAGTTGCATACCGTAAAAAGTTTAGACGGCGATGGTAACCTGACTGCGTGGATATACTTTATTAAGAACTTTAAATCGAAACTTCTGAAACAGCCTATGTACGAAAGCTACAGCAACAACGGAGATCACGGCTTGAAATATGTAATAAGGTATCAACGAAATTCAAATTATAATCATAAAATAGATGTATTAAAATAGTGTCGTTGTTCTTGTGTTTGTTTCTAGTGAAGAATCCACCTTACAAGACTTGAATGATTGAAAAAATGCTTATTTATAAGTGTATTAGTGATTTTGCGTGTTAGAATAAGGATGATAAGGTTCTACTATTAATGGATCATAATTTATTTTTAGGTACACACAGGCACATGGCTTTAATTTGTCAAGTCTGATCAAAGACAGTTAACATTAGAAGGGTAGATCAATACATGATTAAAATAATTTTCACTTGGAGTTGGTCTTGCTTAGGAAAATACTATTTATAGGTGGTAATTGCCAGTAGTGTTAAACAACTAAAAAAAAAAAAAAAACAAAAAAAGTCGTCTTTCATAATTCTGTACCATTCCAAAAAGTTTGTAATTTTTTTGTTAACCATCTTTTTCAAATTAAATGCAAATCGAAGCTCCACAAATCTATTATTGAAGCTACACGTACTGCACATCTAGCTATGGGTAATTCCGAATTTTTCGTAAATAATTATTAATTAATATTTGAGTGTGTGCAATTATTTTTCATTTTATGAGATTTGTAGAGCTTCGATCCGCATTTAATTTGGAAAAGATGATACAGTGACAAGTTGTACGAATTATTTACTTAAGAGGCAGCAAGAACATTGTTTTATCTTACTCCAAGTGATTATTTAGATCACGGCATTTGATCTTTTTCTAAAAAATAATAGTGAGGGTTAAATATGGATGGGATACTAGCCAGCGGTACCTAAACGTTTCATTGCTCAAGTCGTGGTGGTATACAATTTGGGAACTGCTAAATTAGACAATTTATTTTTTATTGTATAAAATATTTTATAAATATATAATAAAGTAATCCTAGATGTTTGACTCAATTTTGAATATTGGCGCTTAATATTCTTAAAAAAGCAACAAAATTACTTTGATATAAAAAAAACCACAAACCATTTGTATGTTGTGAAATTGTTAGTGATTTTGTTTGAGGAATCGGATGCTTTAACTAGATATGCAAACTCATGTTTAAAACTAACGCATTATTCAAATAATTGTATACAATTTATACAAAATTTTTCAATTTGTGAATTATTTTTTAGTACCGTAAAGTTGGGTGGCTTTAGCCACCAGGATTGACCTTGGCCATTTTTGAATATTTGTTTTATTTATGGACAATTACGTTATAATAATGCTTATTGGCCAAATGTGATTTTTTACTCTTATGGTAAAAGACGACAGCATGCAAAAATCGTCTATTTTCCATGTTTAGTCAATAAAGTTCTCTTAGCCTTTGTGATACCCTCCGACACTTTTTAATTCCAAAATTTAGTCGAGTTTTGCACACGTTGGATGTGAAGCTTATCAATAGCTGTAAGACACAGATCGTAAGCCGCATCACAATAATTAAATTTGGATAAAACCAGTGAATCACAGATACATGTCGGCTTTTGTTGACTGTGTATGTGGTAAATCAATTTGATTTTGGAATAGGCCGACTCAATCATATTATATCAAGTGAAATAATTGTAAATGACAGGCTTATACAGATATAAGCGTGTTCAAACTTCGTTGCGTCATAGTTGTGCGTGTACGAGGCCTATACTATATATATTACGGCTCGAAGAGTAGTAGTTTTATTAGCCAGCCAGACAACGTGACTAGTGCATGAAAATGTGTCAGGTAACGAAAATTGAGTACCGCGCGGTCATTCAATTTTTAACAAAAGAAGGGCATACACCTAATCACATTAAACAACCTTTAGACGGCGTTTATGGTGATTTATCACCTTCATATTCCACTGTAAAAAAGGTGGACAAAATGTTTCCGGTTGGGGCAAGAATCCTTTGAAGATTATGATCGACGTTTGAAGGTGAAAGAATTAGCAGTGATGTTTAACATTTCTGAAACAAGTATTCGCCCTGCTCTCCAACATGAACGTCGGGTCGAATTTGCGCGCTCACATTGTCACAGAAGATGAAACAATGGTTCTGTTCTTTTTTATTGTGATCCTCTATCCAAAAAGGAATCAATAGAATGTCGGCGACCCGATGAACCTCGTTCCAGAAAGCTGTAATGCAACATTTTGAGGGAAAAACTTTGGATTATTTTTACAAGGGCATAGAATGATTAATTGATCATTGTAATAAATGTATTGAAGTTAGGGGAGATTGTATTGAAAAATAACAATTGTTATATTTCACTATGTCTATTCTTTCTATATCAGGCTGAGAATTTAGGGCACCTACTACATACTCAGGCATTCTGTCCAGCGTTAAGTAGCGTCTGTTCTCTTGCAGTTGCACAAGGTTCCTGTCCTTTAATGAATCATGGTTTCAATTCCGTATCAGCTGCTCCAAACTTTTTCAACACATCGGTCTTTTAGTTGAAGGAATTGATTCTACGATTTAATGGAAGGTCTTCTATTCCAGTTAATTGTTTGAACTTTTTCCCTCGGGTTATTTCTGCATATGCCATTTACACAAATATTTAATATTATTAGGTCTTTTTCAGTAGATGATGCAGCCATTCGGCTTTTGGTTGTGAACCGTAGTTTCTCAACCATTGATGATTTTACCTCCTCCTTACAACGTGACACGTGCTTACGAAATCTTAACTCGGGGTCCATACAAAAATGCAGATCCACAGTTTCTTCCGCAAAGGAAATAGAATAACTGTCAATGCTCACGTTAGTGTAGCTTTTGTATTTAAAAATATCGCGATTACCCCCAAATAACATTACTTTTGATGCGTATGTAAAAAGTAAAATGAATCGCCGTGAAAATTCGTAAGGTGCCAAATTAATTTTATTAAAAAATTATTAATGTAAAATACTGCTAACAATTATAACTTAAATCAAATACAATAATGCTACGGCAATATATTTTTTTAACTTACAATAATCTTTAACATTAGTGAAACAATTAAATGACATCACCGTTGATGTATCAATAAATATTCCTGTAAAAGGAAGCAGAGGATCTGAGCAAAATATTCAAGATTATTACTACAGTTTAATTAAACTATATAAATCGAATTTAATCGTTTTTTTTTTTTTGGACTTGTAATATGAATAAACAAAACTTCTACTGTTGATGATATATTCTAAAAAAATTATAATTCAAGAAAAATTACATTACATTAACAAAGGAATTTTGATCACTTTGCGTCACAGAGAGAATGTTTCGGAGAAAGTATTTAATAACATTAACAAATATACATTTCCAATTTCAACACAAAAAAATTGATCTCGGAAAAAATTTAATATATTTATTAAATCAAGACCTAGTAGTAGTATGTGTGAAATAATTTTCATTAAAAAAATACATAGGGTAGGTACACAATAAACTAATAATATAATAGGGTAAGAAGGCAGGAAGAATTTTTGCATGGGCTAAAATACGAAAAGAATTCATATAAACCGATTATATAAATTATTTTCTTTTGTTTTTTTTTTTTATACAGCCAACGGAAGAATCTGTCCCATATGGCCACTATTAGGCGTTTCATTGATATACATGTCTATATACACTTGATAACACTAGCTATCATTGCTTAACGTGTTATAACGATTTCCGAGGGTAAGTTTTGGCCCTTGACTGCTCGCCAACTTCGACTGTTCCGCGTATCTGTGCGAACTCGACTTATTATGTGAAACCACTTCGAATGAGCCCTCACTACGATTTCTGAAATAAAAACCAAAAGCATTAACACATGTTCATTACTAATAAAAAACTTCTTGTAAGTGTGGAGGGCGGCCCAATGAAGTTATGAGCCATTTAGTTTATTATAACTGTAAAAGCCCTTACAGCGTATGTGTAAAGTGTTTCGAACGCTGTTAGTTATTTCTAGGTTTTTTTTTAACTTTTCTTAAAACGTTCTGCTCCATTGCAGGCGTAGAAGCAGATCTAGATCGATTATCGTGATGACTAACGCTGGCCACGAGCGGTACCGCGCATCGGCGTAGAATCAGTTCGGACCGAGAGGAACGGTAGTATTACTTCGTCTACGGAGCAGTACGGACATTTTCGCTGCCGGTCATTTGCACAATTGCTTATCTGTCCTAGAAAAATTATGATTTCGTCAGCAAAACGACCGCGGTCGGACAAACTTCGAAAATTTATTGCAGAAATTCCAGACTTAATATATGAAGGTGCTAAAATTAAATGTGTAATCTGTAAAATCCCGTTAATGTGTTGGTCCAGACAACACTGTCTACGACACGTAAATAGTGAAAAGCATGTCTCAAAAAGAAATTGCGCACGAGACAACGAAAAATGTATATTTAATTTATGCGTTACGTTTATCGCATGTAATATACCGTTTAATTTACTAGACAAGGAACCATTTATCTGCTTTTGGAATAACTATTCGGAGTGCAAATTACCAAGTCGAACATCGTTACGAAGAATTGTGCCATCTGCGCGCGAACATATTCAACAAAAAATAAAATCGGAGTTGAAAGATCAAAAATTGTGGTTATGTGTCGACGAAACAACAGATAGGAAGAAACATTCTGTTCTTAATGTAATGGCACGCAAATTGGAACCTCATCAATCGGCACCTTCAATTCTATTAGTCACCAAACGAATACAACAGTGTACTGCCGAAGTAATTTCAAAGTTAGTGTTAAATACATTGGACAAGTTTGAACTTTCAACAAACCAACTCTTGATGTTAGTGAGTGATGGTGCTGCAAACATGCTTTCTGTAGGCCGGTTTCTTAAAAAGCATTCTGCTAATTTGTTACACATTACGTGTAAAATTCATGCTCTCAATCTTGTGGCGGATAGTATCAGAAAATGTTATCCTGAGGTAGACGCTTTAATAGCGCATACCAAAGCAGTATTTGTCAAATCACCGAAACGTATTCGCGAATTTCACAGACTGTGCCCCCGTATACCAGAGCCACCAGAATCTATTCTAACTCGTTGGGGAACATGGTTGCGTTTTATTATCGTAAATATTTTGACAATATTAAGAACGTGGTTTTACAATTCGATACAAAGGAAGCTGCCGCTATCCAGAAAAAGCCAGTCGAAATTTCAAGATAGGTTAAAATGGATTTAAAAATCATTCACGACAATTACTTCGGGCTAGCAGATGCAATAGAAATAGTGCAACATGTTCACGCTCAGCTATGCGCGATTGAAGACGCAAAAAATGTTTCTGTTCTAGAAAAGTTTGAAAGTGTTTTTGAGAAAAATTCTGATTTTGGCACATTTGTGAAGGTGCGTCAACAGAATCGTTAAGTTATTTGAAAGATTATTTTACTTACGCAAATATTACGTCACTAGATGTAGAACGTTCGTTCTCTGCATATAAACGCATTTTTTCCTCATGCCGTACTAGTTTTGCCGAAACAACAGTTGAAACATATCTAATGTTGCAGATATTTAAGACATTATTCACTTTGTGATTTCACGGAGGACTCTTAAAATGGTAAGTGTTTGAGCACGTATTATTTAATTTTTATTTAAAAGATGAGCGAAATTATTTGCGGCAGTAAACATCTCTATTAGCAGAATAACTCTAGTGTAACGCGAGGCCTGGTCGACTCTACGCTACTGCGCGGTACCGCTCGTGGCCAGCTTTAGTGATGACTACATTTAAGAAAACCCACTTCATGCAGACGTTAATAGAGGATTTATCACTGGTCACGTAACCAGTCGAGCACTTTAAGTTGTTAAAACATCCAACTCTAAAACTCAAATAATTTCTAATATCAATTCGAGTCGAACTCGAACGTTTTGATTTATGCCGGATCTAGTCGCAGCCAACTCGGACAAGTTTCGAATCGGACTCGTGAACTCCTCTTTATTCAAGGAATTTGCAGTACACATTTCTGATTTGGCTATTAAACATTCTTACGCGTTCACTGAAAAAACTAAAGACATTGAGCTTACTAACAAAGAAATTTTAATCTGGTTTGATGTAAGTTCACTGTTTCCTAATGTTCTGGTCGATTTAATTTTGGAATATTTAGAAAAACTTTCGTTAGATAACCAAATGGATACAGAAGAAGTTGTCAGTTTAATTTCCTTGGCAAGACTTTGTACGAAACATTATTTTCCCAAATTAATAACACCTTAATAACGCAAACGGCAAGAACTGCAATGGGTAACAGCTTAACCCCCCTCATGACTAACTTCTTTATGAGTAAATTTACCATACCATACTTTATTTGTGCGAAACAATATACAATGTGTGCACGTCAAAACAGATTTAGGTATATGTGTATAACAAATATATGTTTAACATATCAAAATGTATAAGACATAGATAAATGCATGTATAACAAATAACACATATCGAAAAATGCATAAGACACTCACAATCAGTAAAACTGTACAACAGAACAATAAACATATTTGTAAACAGAGACTAACGTTGTGTTTCAATTTATTATTTTTTAAATATATTTCGCAGGGTTACAGCTCGTTGGCGTCGTAATATACTTTTCCAGGAATTCTTTTACTTTTAGCTTAAATCGGTTAGAATTACCGATACTTTTGATGTTGCTGAGGAGCCTATTGTAAAGATTTATGCAGTTGTATACTGGGGATTTTTTAAACAAAGTTGTTTTATGTTTGGAATTTCAAGAGTATGCTCATTGCGAGAATTATAGCTATGATTATCCTTTACTTTTTTTAATTTACTAAGATTTCTATGCGCAAAGAGCACACATCTAAATATATATGTATATACAAAGTTTTTGAAGACGTTTTTGCAAGTGTCGTTGAATTTCAAATTAAAAATTAATCTCATTATCCTTTTCTGATGAATCAAAAAACCCTACTCAGATTAGCTTTCGATGTGCCACCCAAACATACAATGTTATACGATATGTAACTATAACCCAGAGAATAATAAACATTTCGTAAGCCTGATATGTCAAGAGGTGACTTTAGCTGGTAAATAGCAAAATAGGTCTTGTTAATTGAGGAGCACACTTAATCTATTTGCTCATCCTAAGACAAATTTGCGTCGATATGAATCCTCAAAAACCTAGCTGACTGGCTCACCGCATTGTTTGTGTATAGGACTGAACTTTGCTACGGCTGCCGAAATTAATAATTACTGTTTTTCCGCATTTAAAACTAATCCATTGCGACCACACCATATCTCGAAATCGACCCGCACCGACTCCACTATTGCCGCCAGAGCGTCAGAAGTCGGTGCCGGGACAGCAACCGTCGCATCATCAGCATACATAAGTAATTTCCGTGATTGATGTTATCCGAAAAATCATTAACAAAGATCGAAAACAACGGGGGTCCCAGTATCGACCCCTGGGGCACTCCCCTCGTTAAGACATAGTAATTTTTCTGCCCCGAGTGTATGTGGCAAACCACGATATGATGTTTCCTCTTATTAAGAACGTGGTTTTACAATTCGATCCAAAGGAAGCTGCGGCTATCAAGGAAAGCCAGTCGAAATTTCAAGATAGTCAGGTTAAACTGACATTTCTAATCCAAATTATATTTCATTATGAAAAATCAAAATAATTAAATTGAATCCGAAATAATTTTAATTTAGAAAGATGTGAATGTTTTAAATTCAGTTTAGGTATATATTTTATCTGCAGGACCAGTACCTGTCGAGAGGGGACAGGACCACTGGCCGACACCTGACAATAATAGGTATATTTCAATAATCCTTACACAAAGTGGGCAAGCAATTCAGCATTGTTGTAATAAAATTTTATATCCGCGAAGGATCTGGGATAATCCTAGTGTTAATCGTCGGGTTGGTTGTAATTTGTCCATTTCTGTGTCGGAGTGCTGCCAACTGTACTACTCGTATAAATATAGAATTTTTGTGAGTACAGGACCATTCATTCCCTTTCCGATATGATTTACTCACAACGAGTCACTATTGAACATCTATAAATGTAGTATTTGTACGATAATTAAAACTTCACGTACTATGAAATTTTGGAGTAGGTATAGTACGTTGTACTATAATTTTATATTATCAGTATGCAAACTCAAAATATTTACAAATTATAATAACATACCATGAAATTATACTGAAACTACTCGCACCACCATCTAACAATCAAGAGTCGAAGTGGTGTACAATAAATCACCTTGTGCGTTAGTAGGGGATTCACCGAACACTGCTTTGTCTGCCTCTCTATTTTTATCATCATAAAATTGTTAAATGTGTTATATGTGTATTTTTAGATTTAATTAAATGTGTATAATAATAATTTCCAATGTACACAATTTTTGCATAATTGGTAAAAATAAACATATCTCTGTATTATAGTGTTATTACTGTAGCTGCACGTGTAGATGTTAGTAATTATACATAATGGAGGTGAGGTTGGGGCAAGTAAAGCAGTGATGATGGGTCAAGGGGTGCACGAGTAAAAAAAGGTTAAGAAACGCTCCCCAAAAACATGCGAAATGTACGAAACTAAAAGGGAAGGTTCTTGCCTGTAGCACAAAACGTGAACATGTGTCCGTTTACATTAATAAATCAGTTAGAAACGAATGGCTAAGTGCACCCTTTTTCCTGTTTAATAAAAGATGTGCATTCTTTTTTACATAAATGGTTTCGTAAGCGTCTAATTCTCGCGGCGAAGTTACGTTCTTAATTAATTTGAGGTTTTCTGATCTAATATTATGCCCGGTTCCGTTTATGTGTTGTGCTACACTTGACGATTCCATTCTACCATACCCGTAATGACCCATGTGTTCTTATACTCTGGCGCGTACCGCCCCTTATAAGAAACACTTTTGTTATAGGCAATCTGTGGATACCAATTCGGAATAGGAAGATGAAATATCACAACTAAAGCAAAAAAGGAAGCTTTGTTGAAAAAAATTATTACTATCATCAGCATAAAATCCATTACAAAGAGTTAAAGTATATAGCTGGCTACTGCTTTTAATTTAGAAATAAATATGATCTACATAGTGCTCAAGATTTAGTGTCACTAACGAAAGAATAGGATTGGATAAGTTGTGTTTTCAAGGGCCACTTATGGAATACCTAAATGTCCATGGTAACAATTTGTCCAAAGAGACAAATATAATAAAAAAGATGTGCTCTAATGTAAAAAGCAGTTTACTGGTGAAGTACTAGAGGCATTTGTAAGAACTTTTGTACTTTGTAAGAAAAAAACTCCCGATCCATTTTTCTTTCAATAATGTGTCAAACATGTGTAATTAGAAAACAAGAATCTTGATTTATTTAATAGTCCTTTTTAAAATTATTTATCGAGTGCAAATTAAAAGCATCTTGGCTCTGTTTTGAATTTCTACAACTTTATATATTGTGAATTAATTTTGAAAGATAAATTTAAGCTGTACTATTCATTTAAAAAAAAATGTTTAGCCAGCTTACCACAAAACCTGCTCTAAATTGCATATGATAAAAATTGATACACTTTCAAAAAGTTCATAAAAAGAATATCTCCAAGATACTGAAAACTAAATCTTTTTCTTTACTTACCTCTTATCAGACTTTGATCCAGACAGAGTGGGAAAATATTCTTCATTGTGAATATCAGGAGCAGTTTTACCTCTGTTGCGAGGATGTTGAACTTGCTGTTGCTGTTGTGTGTTCCGTAAAGCTGGGGATATATAAACGCCAGTTGTAGTTGGTGGTGGTGGTTCAGTCTTTTTTTCTTCTTTCTCAGGTTCAGGAACTTCAATCTTTTTCCATGGACCTACTTTCTTCTCAACCTCATTGCCTGATTCATCATATCGTTGCTGTTGTTCATTGCTGCTTTCCGCACCATCAATATTCCCTTCACCATTTGCATTAAGGGTGAGATTACCAATTTTTAGTCCTGTATAATCCTTTTTCTCTTCTTCAAAATCTTTCCATTCATCTTGTTCCTGTATGATAAAAGTAAAACACTGGTTACAATACAATGAACAATATGGCGCTGACTTAACCTTATTTTGACATTTTTTAAAGTGTGTAACTTACTTGTGCAGAATCACCACCTTCCTCGCCTTCTGGTACGCGGTCCTTTTTCACTGGTTTTTCATTTTTTTTCGGTTCTTCAAGTTTCTTTGCCATTTCTTCAGTTGTGGAGAATTTTTTTGACTTCGATTTTTTCCTATCTTTTTTCGCAAAGAAATCGTCTAAATCCGCCATAATCAATTAGAAATTAGAAAAATTTCTTGCCTCAAATATAGTCCGTGCTAGGAAGAAACTCGAACGAATAAAGAGGTAATTACACGATGACGAAGGTACCAACTGTTCCTTTTTTAACCGGTTGAGCCACCACTTCAATACCATTACTACAACTGATTTTCCTTATGAGCATTTGATCTAAAAATGTTAAGGTCTAATAATCGTTACCTCTAATTTAGGTAATGTTCTACAGTGTAGTCTGAAAATATTGATACACCTTTACTCATTTAGATATGATTAATGGTATATTGTGCATCAATTTTCAATTTGAGATTGAATTTTCTGTAATGATTCAAACTTACGAAAAGATTTTTAAATAGATAGATATTAATAGCTTTAGCAAGGATGCTCAATACCCCAGCAGAAATTTTTAAAATTCACAGACAACTTAAGTTGGCAGTTCCGACAATAAAAATCAAATTCGTGTAGTAGGCCTAAGGATTGAGACTTTACAAAAATTGCTTAATGGGGCCGATTTGTCTACTCAAGATCAAGTCGCTCCTGACGTCACCTGCGTTCCATTACTTTTTATTCCCATTCATTATGTGGTAAAATACATGTTTTTTTGTTTAGAATTTCCGCAATTAAATTGAAAAACAGGTAAATAACAATAAAGAAAGAAACAATTTCCAGTAAAGTAGTTTATTTTATTTACTAATTTACTAGTAGAGTTAATTTTTATTTATATTTATTTATATCGAAATTTACATCAATAATCGGCATCGATATTTTATCACCAATGTACCATCCCTATTCCGCACTACACAAATTATTAATTAATTAACTCGGAAAGGCCGTTTCGTAGACACATGGGTCTTCATCTTCAGCCGCGTACTCATTGACCTTTCCGAGTTAATTAATTAATAATTTATGTGGTGTGGGGTGTGTCGAGAATATTGTTGTTTGCCATACTACCCCACAGTCCTTGCTTTCTTTATTGACCTTGGTCTTAAATTAACATGGGAATAAATACATAGAAACAAAACAACTTACATAGTTTATTCTTTTTTAAAATGGGACTTCAATAGATTATTTTATGAGTTGGACGAACATTTCTAGAACGATGTTATACTAGACTAATCTACCTTCATAGACAATCACAAGAAGAATAGTTAAATGTTATTTATTACTTTAGGGATTAATATATTTATAAGATACAGTCTGAAATAATTTAAATAGATTTACAAAAAATTACAATATACAGGATGGGGTAGAGCAACTTGCTTATTTAGAAATTCAATAAAAAAAAGTAATGCAGATATATATTTAATTCTTTGAATAGCATCAGGTACAACATTTAAATTTTATGTTTTCCCAGTTTTAAAGATGATATCAGGCAGATGGCGTCGATTATTCTCAATACACTGCGTTAATCGAACTCGGAAGTTTCGTTCAACTCTTTCCAGCATATCGACGGGTATGTTGGCGACAGTTTGACGAATGTTGTTCTTCAGGTGAGCCAGGGTCCTAGGACGATCGTTGTAAACAAGTGATTTTAGACAGCCCCATAAAAAATAGTCGCAGGGGGCTAAATCAGGTGACCGTGCTGGACAGTGCAGATCGCCCCTCAAGGAGATGAGGCGTCCTGGGAAGTGTTGTCGCAAAACAGTCATTGACACACGCGCTGTGTGTGCCGTGGCATCGTCCTGCTGGAACCATACATCTCCCACATCCATCTTGTTAAGTGTTGGCAGGAAAAACTCCTGAATTATGTGGACATAACGGTCAGAAGTCAGCGAAACTCTCCGTTCGTTTTCTTCAGAAAACCATGGACCAATTACTAAACCAAGCGGAGCTACAACTTTACGCCCCGCCTTCTCGAATGTGCCTACCCCCACCCCTCTCGAAGCAACCATCGCTTTAAGGCGAAAAATTCAAATAAGCAAGTAGCTCTGCCCCACCCTGTATTCTCACACATCAACCTTAAATAGAACAAGTATTATTCCAAGAAATCGATTTATTTACAGATTAAAATTTACAGGTATTAAAACAAATAATTTTATAAGAATCAGTTTATTGTGTCTGATAGTGAAGATGAAACAGGTAAATGTATAATAAATTGGGTCATCCTGCATTTCGCCCAATTTCCACATACTTTCTTCTAAACTCAAAAACAAGTCATCGAAAAACGTAATAAATATACGACAAAATTTCATAACATGTCTGATATAATTTTACCAGTTCTCAACGGTAACATTATGATTTCCTTGATCTATAAAGACCAGTTCTCATTTATTTTAATGTTCATATTATTGTGCTTTGTAAAGTTTTCCACTTGCCCTGATATCGTCTCAATCGGGTTTAACATATAGTAACAAGGTGGCAAACTTAGAATAAGTATGTCCCATTTCAGTAGCCACTTCATCAAGTACCATATATATTTATTGTATTTGTTTTTCTGTAGAAATATTGTGTAAGACAACATGTTTTAACTTCCTTCAACAGGAATATTTTTGTCTCTTAACCAAAAGAATACGTGAGTTTTCAGGGTAACTGTGATAGGAATTTGTTCTGCCTTGCGACTGTCATGCAGATATTGTCGATAACTACTACTGTGTTTGCTGGTAGGTTTGGTAGTAACCGATTGAGAAACCACTCTTCGTATTCTCCAGCACAAACCTCATCATGAGCATCTGCAGGATTTTTTTACACACGATTTTTAGGTTTATAATTCTACTTACGGTAATCGATACCACTAAAAGATGTAGTAGTTCTTATAATCACCTGATTTACTCATTAATAGATAGAAATGAAGACAAAATGTGAAAATAAAACACTGAAGAACATAATAAAACGAAAAAAGAGGTGCATCTGACGGGTGACATATATTACTGATCAGCGATCTCCCTAGGAGAAATCTCACTGACAGGTGTGGCAACAGCGCCGGTTCCAAACAAAGATAGTTTTATACAAATTGTAAACTAGCATAGATAACCCTCAATACTTCGAAGTCAGGGGAGTTATTCTGTAAGAATCGAGGTATTTTCGAATGTCTCGCATGCACTGTCGCTCTAAAACAAAATTTGTGACATCACCTCACACTTTATAGAATAGTGTTGTGTTCTGGTGTTCATGTCGTTTTATCGGGCGCAGTCGGGTGTTGATAATCTTGAGTATAATATACGCAAATGACATGATTGGACACGAAACAGCAAAACCGATATCAATTTTCGGTAATCCTGCACTTTACGGCTCCCATTTCACAAGGTCACTGTTCATATACAAAAATCAATGCAACGTTGCCAAATTTTCATTGCTTAATTTAGTTGGCATTTGAGAATCATTTAGCGAAATCTAAATATTTTAGTTACAAATGTTTATATTTATTAGTTCAGTTCAATTTTTTCCATTAGAAATAGCGGGAAAAGGTGGTCTATTCATATAGAGCGAGAAAGGGCAATTAAATCATCAATATTGCAATAATCCCGCAGATCACATGATAAATGACATTAAGATATTTTGCAAAAGTCCTTGGACACTTGATCAAATTTTAACAACCGTATATGTGTCGTGTCGCAATTTTATGCTTTTAATAAAGAAATTCATCCATAAATCTGACTATTTAGTATGTTTCTTTTAATATTGTTACGGCTCTAATCTGGCAATACTGCGTAGTTATGCGCATGCGCGGTGAGGCACGTGAAATGGGAGCCGTAAACTGCAGGATTACCCAATTTTCTAATTCAACACTTTGGAACGTGTCGAAAATAATTGCAGCACAAGTGACACGACACCATTAATATGTGCACTGTCGAAAAATAATAGAATCAGAAAAGTACTATTGAAAATTTAACGTTTCGACATGAGAAAAAACAACACTCTCGATCCTTACAGAATAACCCCCCAGGGTGAAACGGTCAGTACGCAAAGAAATTATAGAATGCGTCTTTCATTATCGGAACTACCAACTTGGTACCAAAATGGTCCGCGAAATTAAAAATTTTCTGCTGGAGTACATGTGGATTCTCGGAAAAATGGCGAAGAAAACATTTACAGATTAGTATATTTACTGCTAGCTAGTATTATTATATGAATTTTAACAAAAATATAAACACATACAAAATATTTTTATTATATCTCTTAAATACAAATAATAAGATCACATATTTAATACTCGCTAAAATAACTGACAATAAAAGATTTTAACAATAACACTTAGAATAAGTAGTAATGCATAGTTCAAGTTGTTTCTCATCGCACCACCGCCTTTATTTTCATCTTCTGTTTCACCGTGAGGTATTATATTCTGTTTGTTTCTTTCAATATCTTCCAAAACCTGTTCTATGGCTTTATTGACTGTTCTTAATAAAGGATAATTGCTATGGCCGCCGACGTTTGTGTCATCATCTGAGCAATCACCACGGAAATCATCAGTATCTATGGACCATATCATGCAACCGGCAAGTCCTTTTTCCATCGCAAATTTTATTTTTTCCGTAATAGATTCGCCATCGTCATAGGCGATTACCTTCTGATTCGAAACTGCAAATGGCGTTCGACTAATGTCATCCCAATGGCGTGTATAACCTAGTGAGGTGTTTTTGAGATCTAAACAAATCTGAAAAAATCAATTGTGAGATGATTAAAAATTACATTTTCTAGCAAAATTTTGCAATACTTACTTCATGATATCCCATAAAACCGTCTTCTTTCGTGTATGGTCCTTGGAATCCGGTACTTTCCGACGACTCTCCAAGCCGTCTTTGTCGAACAGAAGACAAATCTGCGTTACTGACTAGGAATGTTCTACCATAGAACGGAACTCCCATGACTAGTTTACTAGGATTTGCACCTAACTTTATCATATAGTTGATAGAATATTCCTAGAATAGTGTTTGTATTTATTAGATTAACAATATTATGAATAACTTTCTTACGGAGTAATTCATTGTAAGTAGAAAAAAAAACTTACTACATTCAAGACATCAGAACTTCTTAAAGGAGCATTAGGTCCGGTCCTGCTATCCCAAGCTCCATGATAATCGTAACACATCATGTGAATGAAATCTAGGTATACGGATAAACCAGCAACATCGTAAGCAAGATCTATTGTATCTTTTCCGGCACCAAATGCGGCTGTTAGGAGGTAATCGAATTTATTGAAAGCTGCCCTAAGTTCCTTTTGAAAGAAATTATTAATTAACCAAGTAGTTGTACTGGTTTGAAAAATTAACGTGTCATCCATTAAAACACACCTGAGCCAGTTATTTTTTTTACAATGAAACAAATATACCTAACTGATTGTGAGATACCTAAAAGCTATTTAGACCTGCAGTCACAATTTAAAGCTTTTGTTGTAAATCACTGAGCTTTTTGGAGTTTTAAATTGGTAGTCGATGAAATTTCGAAAAGCACGTTAATTTTTCTATGGTTTTAGATATTGGTATAAAGCTGGTTTATAAATTGATATAACTTGGAGAATTTATATTCATTTCTAATTAAATTTCAAGTTAAATTTCTAGATCACGTTATCAAGTCTATTCTGCGACAATTTGTTATCAATTTTTTAGTGGTTTTGAAAAGACATCAAGAAAGTAATGTGAGAAAATGAATTCACAAAGTTACTTAGGGGAGGGTGGCCACCTTTAGTGCATGGGCGGTAGATAATTCCTTTCCTGAATATTTCCTATTTATTAGTATAATTGATTAGTATAAGAGAAAAAAATAAGAATATTCATAAAATAGTGTCTTCTAATTTGTTAATAGATGTAAATCGATTGTAAGTTTATTGGTGTAATACCAAAATAAGATCTAAATTAGGATCTAGAAGTTGATTAATTTTAAAATCTAGAAATTAATGTGTAAAACCAGCTTTAAGAAAAGTTGAAAATAAGAGATTATACCTTTACTAACAATAGGAAGTTAGCTTTATCATGGGGAGAACCACCTCGTTTGGCTGGGAATTCCCAATCCAAATCCAACCCATCGAATTTATGTTTTCTGTTAATTGAAAATTATAATTACACATTTGGTTAGAAGTTATAAAGTACTTATTGTAATTTGTATTATATTTAAGTATTGGTGGAATCATTTCCCGCAAAAACAATGTAGCAGAGGAAATAGTACTAATACATGGATATGTTTCTGCTTACCCGGTGTCATCAGCGTAGTGCTGAGCACAATTTTCTACTGCGTACAATTGCGTTTGCCTCTCAGTTTATGTTGCTAATCTCAAAAAACAGTACTGAATATGTCTCTCGGCGACACCTATCGCCAAGGGATACAGTTATGCAGATGTCCACCACCTATCGGGCAGCTCCTGGGCTGCCAAACGCAACATCTGCTACATTGTTTTTGCCACCAATACCATATTAGCATTAATTTTTGGTTATTGTTATTAGGCATCTTTTCATGTGTATTTTTATACGTCATGGTAAGCCTGAGGGATGATTTGTACGTATAGATGTCGCTGCGCTTAGGCGCAATGTCACCTTGCGTTTGGCAGCACAGGAGCTGCCCGATAGGTGGTGGACATCTACACTCCGGTTTGTCTTGCTAACCCTTGGGACGGCATGACTGTGTCCCTTGGCAATAGATGCCGCCGAGAGACATATTCAGTGCTGTGTTTTGAGATTAACAACGTAAACTGAGACGCAATCGCAATTGTATGCAGCAGAAAATTGTGCTCAAAACCACGCCGATGACGCCGGGTAGGTAGAAATATGTCCGTGTGTTAGTGCCATTTTCTCTGTTACATTGTTTTTGTCGGGAATGATTCCACCAACACCATGAGCTATATTAGCCTTAATTTTTGGTTATTGTTACTAGGCATTTTATCATATGTACTTATAATAACGACGATTATAGCGTCAGTAATTTAAGTGTATGTTTGGTTCTAATAATATATGTCGAATTCAACATTGTTCTTGTCTTATCTTGGTGTTGTATTCCCGTCTCTATTCACTATTGACTATCACTTCCGCAGAAGAGAGGAAGACAATCGACGTTGGACTTTACTTTTATGACCCACAAATAAATAAAAAACCAAAATTGGTTAATGTGTATTTCTTTCATTTCAGTTTTTATATCTTCAAAACCCATTAATCGATTTCCCATAAAAATCTGTGTCAAATTAATCACCGATTAACGAACATAATTTATTTTCGTTTTTATTGACTTATAGGAGTTTACTATTCAATGAGTAAAGATTTGTTGCCGAATTCGAAATATTAACGAAAAAATAATTAAAAGAACATGGAGACTAGACAAAAGTAAGAAGGACTGTAGATTAACAAGAAGGAAATAACGAAAGATGCAAGAACAATAAACAGAACATAAAGTTAATGTAATTAGTAAGGATTATAATCTCAAAACGGTGGTAGTTTATGTTTGTGTATAGGAACTGATCGATATCTCAACTGTTTCGTATAACACGGAAAATTATGTGTAAATTTTCAAATAAACACAACAGAAAATAGATCTAAACAGTTCAGAAAACGACTAAATAAGACTAGAATAGATACACTAAACAACAAAATTAGCACTATTAAGGATCAAAGAATAGAATCTCTGTATCTATACAACATATGCACTGAACCATAAACAGCAATGAGGGCGAACGTAAAAAGAAAATAAGACCTTCAAGGAAAATACACCAAACATTCTACCAGAAAGTTGAAGCCACCGGTTTCTGGCTGATACACATATTTCCTCAGTGGATTTGATTGTTTCATATTAATAGGTGTTGCAAGTTATTGTGGCACTACTATTAACTCCGTTATTATTCTTACTACAATGAAGGTTTACTTAGTAAACTGACAGTGCTTTTAACACTGAAACGGATGCAATTAACAAGAGAAAATATCATTTGTATCGTAAAATGTCTAAATGTATGGTCGTAAAATGAATTAGAAAAAAATTGCAATTTTATTACGGTATTATACCGTTATGCTTTTGTGAAAATATATTTACACAGTTTACATACCTTAATAAATCCAAAACGCTAACGATGAATCGTCCTCTTCTGCCTGTATCAGCGACCAAGCGAGAATAATTAGCCGAACCTTCATTCCATCCACCGATCGCAATGCTTACTTTTAGATGGGGATATTCTTCCTTGAGCCTGACGAGTCTGTTGTAACCATCCTTACCGTAGTTATCGCTTAAATCTTGCCACGGATCTGTTTGAAAATGATGACATATAAATGGAAAGTGTACTACACACAGAAAAGTATTTCTTAATTGCAAGAAAATACATTTTCTTGCAATTCAATATTTAGTCCTTGTGGCTGTAAATTGTTTTTCTAAAATGTTTCTTGGGCTAAGAAAAGAATTTCTTATTTCGAAGCATAACTCACCTTATAGTTAGGTGTAATAATTTGGAAGATCAAAATAGTGCGATTAAAAGAATCCATTGAGACTAGTTGCTTAAAGTATAGTAGGTAGATGGTGCAAAAAATTATGGGATCCGCTATTCGAAACCTCGGATCCGGATCCGCTATCCGAAATCTTGAATTCGGATTCTTTATCCGATCGAATCTATTACCCGATAACGTGGATTCAGACCTGTTCTCTGACAACTTTTCCGAGCAAATACTTGCAATATACCGCTTTTTCTCCATATAATACAACTTCGATGTTTCCTTTATTAAATACTTTAAAAACGGTTTATTGAAATTACATTGAATTTATTCCTTTCATTGTAAACGCAGTGTATTTTAATAGAAAAATATACTACATTACATGGAAATTGCAACACCAAGAACGGGTGCGAATTTTTTGACCAAACTTGGCAGAATCGTATAACTATTCAAAGGTAATAATTGATTATAAGTGGATCCAAGAATCGGATAGTGGATCCGGATCCTAGAATCGGATAGTAGATCTGAATCCTAGGATCCAGATATCCAGATTTTCATATTGAAATTGTTGAACTCAAAAGACATTTGCCTTGAATATATCTTGTTGGTAACTACAGCAGACTTCTGATCATCAGAAATGTACAGAACCGAACCCATTTCGGATAATTGAAATTTCGAATAATAGGGAGAATAATTTTACCTTTCACTAAAGAATCTTTTAGAACTTTATGTGTCTCTCTATTAAAAATGTAATAATGATTTACAAAAGAATCCATTTTTAATTGCTTGGACAGGTATTTACTTGTTGCCGCAATGTTTCTCCATTTTTTAATAATAAAAAAAAACATCAGTTGTTCTTGCCTCCGGTTGTTGTTCGATATAATTTAATGCCTTGTCTAAACACTCTACTGCTTCCCGGTGTGAAATACTTTGGGTTTCCTTCTGCCTTACTGTTTTCCACTTCGTAATGAGGATCTTCATTTTCGCTAGTTAGATTAACTAGGTCTAAGTTTGATAATTCTTCGCCATCTTTCTTTTGTACCCATGCATCAATATCTTCTGAAGCAATGACCTTAAAGCCACGTATCTTAGTCGCAAGATCATATACACCATCTACATCTTCTTCACTTTCATGTCGACTCAGTTCTGTTGGTTCATTTGGTTTGTCAATAATTATGTTCCACGACTTTTGTATGGTCAACTGTTTTATACTGTCCCAGGCAATCCAATATATTACATTTTTAGGTTAATGTTTTTCAAACAATCGCTTAAGTCGTTCCTTTAATTCTCTTTCACCAATACAAATTGCAATATTTTTTTCCGGTAGAGAACATGTAAAGAAACCCTGTTTTCCAAAACGCCTTGATCTATCGGCTGAAGTAAGGAAATGCCATTTGGTGGTAAGGATAGAACTTTAATTTCTCTTCAGAATAATGAGAAGGTGCATTATCCACTAGCAAACAAAGCTTTAATAGGTAGTCCATTTTTCCTAAGGAAATTTGTTACCGATCGATGTAGCAAACTCTTCAAAAAAACAGTTTCTAAACAATTTCGAACCCATCCATGAGCTTTTTTGTTTATAGTGCAACGGCATCACGCTAGGATTCAGATTTTTAAATGCCCTTAGTTTTTTGATTTTCTTATAGATACGAGGCGAATTTTATGATGTCCAGAATAATTGCTGCAAGCGAGAATAGTCATCCGATCTTTACTTTTTTTATAACCATGCGCGGAAGCTTTGTCCTTACTGGCTAAAGTTTTACACAATCAAACCGTACGCAATGCAAAATCAAACTGACCGCTAATCGGAGCAACCCGATGAGCGCCGCTATGTGTTTTCGCAAGGTTGTGGAGGAAGCGCACCATTTTCGCTTCAAAACAGATCATTTTGGATAATTGGGAGCGTTTTGACCGGTATTTTGGATAAAACCGTAGTTAAAATTCTACATTTGATTTCGGATAAAGCGGAGTTTTGGATTACCCGATTTCGGATAATCGGGAGTCTACTGTATTCATAAGAAGACCAAGTGCAAGGATAGGAAAAATTACTTCTTCCAAGAATTTGCTTCTGATGAGAAATGATTACCGATATTTATATAAATTTAAATAAAATTGACACACACTTGTATTGATTACTTGTATTGGTGTAACCAAAAACAGCTAATACCGTAAACTGACAGCTGCTAAATTTCAGCTATCCACTTTATATTTTTCTATATTTGAAATATACGGCACACGAGAAAGATATTAAGCTAACTACACCAATTTTTAACATATTTTACATCAAGATTTAAAATTATTTCCTGTAGGTATTTCATCCAGTTGTACTGAGTTGTTCTAAATCAAATACATAGAGATAAAAGAAGATAGAGTAATCTTACCTAAAGAATGAATGGCATCTTCTGCGACGTTTAGCCCGGCAAACGAATATATCACATGCGTGCATAGTGACGGATCTAGGTCTTCGATTTCGAACTTTCCCCTAGTTGGTCTGTATACGCTCCATGTGCCGATGTAACACACTACAACTTTATTGTGCGCAGGACCTGTAAGATTACGTTTCAATGACATCGTTTGCGAACTGTCTGATCGTTAACTGTGAATTAATATCTTATCAATCTTATCGTGTATTACCTCAAGATTAAAACCCGTTTGAAAAATGTATATTTACATAATGATATACTGCACACCTACAAGCATTTAGATTTTGGGAAATGCTAATCTATTAAATGTGTCGTGTTTCCTGGATTAATAAATATTGATGGATTAATGGCGCAAGTGTAAATGTAATAAATAAAAGTACAATTGTCGTAAATGCATACAGGCAGCTTTTATTTTATATTATAATTTCCGAAAATATTTTATTGTAAAAGGGACCGCTGCAACGGCACAAAGTAGACACCAGCGCGCTGGTGTCTACTTTGTGCCGTTAAAGGTAATAATTGATATACGAGGTGTGGCAATTAAATAACCGGACTGGTGCTACAAAACATTTTATTGATCACCAATTACATTACAAAGTTTATCCCCTTCAATGTACTCTCCTTGCCGATCCCTACAACGCTTCATACGAATTTTCCACTATCGAAAGCAGTGCTGGAAGTCCGTTTCTGTCAGCTTGTCGAGAACCTCTGTCGCTTTCGTTTTCACCGCTTCCACACTGTCAAATCTTGTCCCCTCAAGCCCCGATTTTACCTTAGGAAATACAAAAAAGTCACAGGGTGCCAGGTCGGGCGAGTACGGTGATGCCGGATTTCGCAAAGAACGCCTTCACAGACAAGGCGGAATGGGCTGGCGTATTGTCTTGGTGGAGCATCCAGGATTTGCTCCTCTACAAATCGGGTCCTCGTCTTCTCACTCGTTAACGAAGGGTTCAGCAAGAGCTCGGACACTCAAACGACGATTTTCGCGGATTAATTTACCAATTTTCTGAATGTTGTCCTCCGTTTTTGATGTTGCGGGTTGTCCAGGCCGCGGATCGTCTTCGGTCGTTTCATGTCCCTCCTTAAATCTTTTACACCACTCAAAAACTTGTGTGCGCGATAAACACTCACTTCTGTACACTTCCTTTAACATGGCATGAGCTGCTGCAGCAGTTTTTCCCAGTTTCACAAGAAATTTGAGGTTAACTCGTTGCTCGATCTGAACACTGCATTTTTCCGACGCGACGCTAGCGTAAGGACTTGAACTGACGATTGCTACAGCGAGACTGAGCGACGTACAACCGTGCCCATCGAGCTGAAGGTGGGGGAAGCACCTACAAGTACAGACATGTTCGAACCTGCCGTGGCGCACTCGCTGTTTGCCGACAGTAGCACCAATCCGGTTATTTAATTGCCACACCTCGTACACCGTGTCCAAAGTTATCGGTGTACTATTGCTATCTCCGTTATTTCTGGGGCTACGAGTTTGGTTAAATAAGCTGTAGTATTTTTTCTCCTGATTACAATGGTAAAGTGAAAAAATTGAATGTTACGTTTTCGAAATATTCAATAAGATAGTATTTTTTTTTTATTAAACACGTCGTGCTAAATTTGCCGCGTATCTCTAACGTTATAGCTGAGAGGCCGATGTCACCTTTATGCAGACCTATCTACTGCTTATGGCGAAATTCACAGGTTTCCTACTTATGTGGTTGGTCGAACGGGACACTAAATTTAGTGGGATCTTTCTGCGTTATCATAAAATTACTAGCTCTATTGATATATTTATTTTAATACCTAATATTAAATTTACTACATCCAAAACTTAAACTTACTGTACATAATGACGAGTTTGTCTGCTTAGGAGCTAGCTGTTGATTCTCCCGGAGCTAATCGACTACTTTTTTCTTTTTCAAAATCGAAATCCCTTTTTGAATCCCCACCCATAGTGTTCTACAAAAATGGTCAGGTCAGTTCATATGGTTTTGTAATTGTTTTTGTGTTACGAAGAGTTATCGCAGAAATGCTATACTTAACGACCCCAAAAAACAATTTCTTAAACCGGCACAACCTCTTTGATAGCTATCGCAACACTGAAATGCATCTATGAAGTTACCGAATAATTAAACAGGAATAGGATTGCGATATGAACTGACCTGTAACATTATACTTACGTATTTGGAAAGAACATAAGACAAAAAATGTCAAATACATAACTATCCATAACTTAAAAATAAACAAATGACATGCATTTAAAGCTTAAGAAATTTGTTAACATTTAGTTCTAAGTAGGTCATGGAAATATTAACAAAATAACATATTCACGGTGCAATAAAAACAACAAACAACAATAATCAAGTAATTTAATATTTTCTATTGCATATTCAACATTTTGTCTAACTTACTAAATGTTCAGAAACTGCCTTGCTGTTTCAGTCGCATTTCTCGGCTTTTGTAATGGTTTGACCAGAAATATTATTTAACGTTTGTCTAATACTGGGTTCGAGTTCGACCATATTTAGATATCCCTGCTTGTAAACCTTATCCTTTACGAAATCCCATAGATTTTCATCTATGGGATTTTGTAAAGGATAAGAGGCGTCAAGTTTAAGTTAGTTCAAGTTCGTTCCTATCCATTTTGATTAAATGTTTCATGTAGCAAATTGGTAGTGTCAACGTAATTTTAGCAAATTGGTAGTGTCAACGGAGCTGTTGAAAATAAATACGAAGCGTATCATGCATCACACACTTCCAATTATGTTCTTAAAGGGAAATTATATTTGTTATAGTTTTCGAGATATTAAAAAAATTTAAAAATCGCACAAATTTTTGTAGGCGGGTGTATCTCGAAATCGGGGGATTTGGCCGCTGAAAGAATTGTTGTTCTTATACCAAGGTATTCTTTCAGTCTCTAGAGTTTCATTGAAATCTGAATTTTCAGGTTGCCCATCCTCCTTTGTAACTAAGTGTTGGCTTTATTATGTCATGTAGTGTATTTATATAATGACTAGAGTAACCTAAACTTGCGGACTCGCATGGGCGTCGGTATTACGGGTTAATGTAAGAATACGAAAAATTCATAAATAAACTAAACCGGTAGAGAAGCAGGCATGTAGTGTCGACCTTGAATATAAATCATGTTAAACCGCGCCGAGAGAGATTTCGTTTTAGTACCGGTTGAGCTGTTGCAGAGATTAGTCGAACGGTCAAGGTTATGTACTTACGTGTCGCTTTTGAAAATATAGCTGGTGTTTTTTGTGTGTTATAGTATTATACCAAATACATAATTAGTGTATCGTTTCATATAGAACTAATATTTACATACTTAAGAAAACAATGCCTCGTAATAGATTTGCTACTAATGTACATAAGTATGTCACTTTTTCCCTATTTAAAATATGACGGTAGTGCAGTTTTTTGTTTAATATGCAATATTCGTTTGGCTGCATTGGACAGAACTGATTGCCAGAGGCATGTCAATGGTATTAAGCATATGAGAAATGCAAGAACTGAAATACCTACACTATTCCTCATACATTTATTAATTATGTTTACCTCTTGTAATCTTCTGTTGTCGTTGGTGAGAAAAGCAGCTATTAAAACGTTCTGGCGACAATACGTTCCAAAGTACACATTACCCTCACAAACACAATTACAGAATCATTTGCCGCGAATGAAAGAGATGCTAGAAAATGTGTGTAAACGTGATTTGTGTTCCAAAAAAATATGGATTACCGTGGATGAGACGACCGATATAAAGAAAAACAGTATTGTGAATGTAATAGCTCGCGTTTTATCTAGCGAGAACACAGCATCTCGATATTTGTTAGCTTGCAAACCTGTTCAACAATGTACCGCGGAAAATATTCAAAAAGTGATAATGAACGCTTTGAAAAAATTTAAAATTGCCCAAGATCAAGTTGTGATGATTGTGACAGATAGTGCAGCAACGATGTTAAGTGTTGGGCGATCCTTAAAACATATATTTCCTAACTTAATACATATAACCAGCGTGCTCCATGCTTTGCATTTAGTTGGTGAAGTTGTTCGACAACATTACGGAAACGTTGATCGGATGATTGGAAGTAGTAAAGCAGTGTTTCGTAAATCTCCTAAACGTTTAAAAGAATTTCGTAAATTTTGTCCAGATATTCCAGAACCTCCTGAACCAATTTTAACGCGATGGGGTACTTGGCTAACAGCAGCTTCTTACTATTTGATCCATTTTCAACAAATTCAATCAGTTATAATGCGATTTAATCGAAATGAATCCAAAGCAATTAGAGAAAGTCAAAGAGAATTTCAAATTCCTCAACTTTTAGAAGATTTAACAACAATATGTACCAATTATACAGTATTACTAGATGCCATCAGAAAACTACAATGTACTGAATTGTCATTGCAGGAAACATTAGACATAGTGGAGAGTGTAAAAAATAAATTACACACATTAAATGATACGCCAGGATTATGCGCTAGCCAAAAGCTGGCAGATGTTTTAAGGAAAAATCCCGATTTTAATACTTTAGAGGCCGTTTATAATAAGTGTAAGAATAGTGAACTTTTAAGTGATTTTGAAAAACAGTTTCTACATGCAAATGTAACTTCCTTAGATGTGGAGAGATCGTTTTCTATGTATAAGAATATTTTTTCTTGTCGACGCACAAGGTTTAAAGAAGTAACTGTGGAAACATATGCAATGATGCAAGTTTACAGTAGTTCACATCCTGATGCCTCTAATTTGTTGAATAATTAGCAAGTAAGTTTATTTATGAATTTTTCGTATTTTTATATTAACCCGTAACACCGACGCCTATGCGAGTCCGCAAGTTTTGGTTACTCTAGTAATGACCAATAATTAACCTGATTTTAAGCGAAAGTACTTATAATGTAGTGGACAACATTTTTTATCATCAATAGTAAATTCTTAGTATTATTCTTCAGATGTATGACTCACTCGTGATTCACCCTCATCACCTTACAATGCACAATTCTACCCGTTTAGAGTAATTGTGTCACCGATCGGTATGCCTCATAAATACGATTCAAATCTGAATAATTATTCATCTTAATCAATAACGCTTATGTAAATAATTAATAAATCAAAGACGTTACTAGTGGCATTGAACGAGGCGCTCGATTGAATAATAATCTCAACTCCTGTACGTATTTATACAATTCAGTTCCATTTAATCGCCACAGTAGACTACTGAGTTAATGTAAAACACGTTAAAATAAATTAATTTCACATTTAAATGTCGATCGACGCAAAAGTTTTCGAAATGGTCGTTTAAAAGCTATAAACAGCTAGAACCTTGTAAACAGAATTATTGCCTTGATTCGGTAACGAAACTGGTTTCAGGCACCGTTTCGATTGTTGCTACATATAAATTAATATTTTTCTTCGAATTATGTTGTATAATGTACCATAATTTTTATGAACATTTTAATAATCAAATAATCAAATAATCAAAGCTAATGTAAGTTGAATTCAAATCACAAACGTAATGGTATTGCAATTAAGAAGAAACACACATAAATTAATTCGTCGTTTCAATGAAACATCAATGTCTTTGTATGATGTCACATCCAAACGTTAACTGCCATTGTTCACACTTCTACCCTCCTCCTCTCCCGAGGGTTTTTAACGGTTTTGACTTTCTTTTCTCTCTTTTCTTTATGCTTTTTATGCAATTTCGAATGATTGTTTTTCTTCGTCTGTTTTCTGCCTTGTTGGTTTCTTTCTCAATATCAAAATCATTACTTGGATGTCATTTCTTGCAAATGTTTTCATCCTTTTTATCTGTAACTAGTCGAGTAGCATATCACAGTGAAATTATATGAAAAGGTGCTTATCCAAACGTCACCATATTCATAACTGCACAGCAACTAATAATCTGATGAATTGGTAGGCTCTTCAAAATCGAGCCCTCGTGTTAAATGGTCTAAAAATTGCATTTAAGATTGTAACAAATTCCACTACAAATACGATCCGTGACGCGAATAGTTTGCAGCAATTAGTGAAACAATATTGTAGGAAACAAGAGTAGCACAAAACTTACAACATTTACTATACAATAAACTCCCATATTTTTCAGTAATTGTGCAAGTGTATGCATAGTACTTATATTGAAATGCTAATGGAATGAATTTTAATAGTTCTTCGGCAAATCGTTGCAATTAATATAGCAATATTTTCATCTTACTAATCGCGCAAGTGAACAAAAGGAAAATTGCAGCAATTGGTTGAATAATTAAAGCACTTTGTACCAACAACTACCATTTTATTCACCGTTCTTATGGTTATATATAATAATGGATGAAAGAACGAGTAAACGAAACAACAACAGTTAATCCATGTTTTTGCATTTCCAACAGCTTTCGCTATTCACATGAAGCATTGACCGGCCATGGAATATTACATCCTTTTTATATTAAAGAAGTTCTCCATCTCCCCACGTATCGCTAAAATTTGGAGGAGTAATGTAAACTGCGGAAGAAAGTTGCGTACCCGGGGTTCGAACTCGGAAGCTTCGAGACCGATAACAAAGCACATTTAGCATTACACTACTAGCGCTATTAATGAAGAAAATAATTTGATTATACACTCACAGACAAAAATATTGCATATGTTATTTTAGGTCTTTATTATTTTCTTCTTTAAAACTTTTGTGATTTCTATTGCTAAAAAGCTTGTTACAGAAAAAAAGAATATTTTAATATAGCCTTTTATGAGTGAATAAGAGGTAACGATAAAACGTTATAAATTGGCGTAATGTGCCTTGGAGACCAAAACACTGATTGATCTCCATTCGATGTCGTCAGTATGGTCGTCAGAATGACATTTCCGGAGCTTTAGTGTACAAGTGAGTAGTTTCGGTTAGCGAGATGCCTCATTTAAGTGTCATAAATTGAGTTAAAATTGTTTGTTTGGCTAATGAAAGGTACATACAAGAAGATATTGCACGGAGATTAAATATCCATCAATCGACTGTCTTTCGTATAGTAAGACGACACAATGAGACTGGAGAATACAAAAGGCGGCGTGGTCAAGGACGTAAAAGATGTACAACGCCAAGAGATGACCAATATTTGAGACTTCGATCTTTACGAAATCGCACACTTACAGCACCGCATTTTAGAAATGAATTATCGAATACAATACAAGTCAATGTATCCGTCAAAACAGTAATAAGGAGACTTAAGGAGGTTGGCTTAAATCCAAAACGTCCTGCCAGAGTTCCTCGGCTTCTCCCACGTCACAAAATTCGACGCCTAGAATTTGCAAGAGCTCATGCTAACTGGAATGAACATCAATGGGGAAAGATTCTTTTTACAGACGAAACAAGAATACAATTATGGAAGCCTGATGGACGTAGTCGTGTACACAGAAGATCAGGAGAACGTTTCGCAGAATGTAATCTTGCACAAAATCTTAGCGTTGGTGACGGTTCCATTGTGTTATGGGGCGGTATTAGTTGAAACTTCAAATTTGTTCAATGAGTTCAACACCACCTTTAAAATTTCATCGGCAGTACAATTTATAACTCTTTTGGAAGCAAATAAGAAGGAGGATGACGGTCGATGTGGTTCCATTGCACGTACCATTACATTAACCACAGAATGTTTTTGACGATCTGTTGTTTCGTCCACACACAACCACAGTTTTTTATCTTTCAATTCCGTTTTCATTTTTTTTTTCTATATGTTCACGAGCAAATGGCACTACATTTCGTATCGATGTCCGACTAGGTAATTTACAGTCCGCATATTTATTCCAGAAGAAAACAAATGCTTCTTTGTCTAGTAAACGAAACGATAGATTACATAAAATAAGAGTAACACATAAATCAAATGAATATTTTTCTTGGTCTCGTATGCCACTTTCTGCAGAAGGATGCTTGTTGCTTTCGATGTTACGTTGACAATGGCTTCTGGACCAACACATTAAAGGGATTTTACAAACTAGACATTGAATTTTAGCGCCATCAAAAATTAAGTCCGGCATGTCCACTATAAAGTTTAACTGTGTTTGCCATTGGTCGTTTTCGCGACGTACCTAACTGCGACATTTTTAAAGCAAACATAAGCGTACAATTACGAAATAAGTTACGACAGCCTACATATACACGGAACTACTCGCATACAGCATCGATTTAGTACTGACGCTGTGAACGCGTGAAATAAATAATCACCGACTCCGCACCACATATCTACTACACTGACTGTTACCGCTGTTTGCCCAGACTGTACATTATCACTGTGACCATTATCTTCATTGGCCTTCGATTTAATATGGCAGGGAGAGATGAAATGTAGTAACCTAAGTCAACGACACATATAAATATATATGTATGTGTGTACATACATACATACGTCTAGGTATACCGATTGCAACAGTGATTCCTCAACTGGGCTAGTGTTTGTACTTTGTATTTTTGTCAATAAAGAAAAGATAACGCGGCACCAGTGGTTCGCCGTTTCTTTTCGTATTTCGTAAATTATTTAAGTACAGTAATTTAGCACAACTACTAAAACGTTAATGAATTATACGCCAATAAAAGTTCACTATTTACAGTTATTATTATGACTCTTTCCCAAATTTTCGTCTCTAAATGTGGTCTGTAAATCTGTGTGAAAGATCTTGAAACTTTGAAAATGATCTCTTTTCTATTTTCGGTTTTCTATATACAGTAGTGATTGGTTAAAATTAACCCGCTTAAAGCGAACTACCGGTTGTTGCTTACCAAAACCGAGGGTTCCGTTATATTTGCCATAAAAATAATATTAAAAAATACCTTTTATTGCGAACTTCCGTATAATACGAACCAATGTTAGTTTCTGTTTAGCGAACTTGTTAAGATACTACATCAATACACAATATTCGGAAAGCCCGGCCAACACCAACAAGAACATCGAGCACATTCAAGTGTATATTGAATCGAATGTTTGTATAGCAAATAACACAGAGTATCGAAACACTCCTCACCACACAAGATATTAATTAATTCGGAACAGCTGTTTCGAAGGCTCGTTGGGCCTTCATTCTCAACCGGGTTACCGATCAAATCTGGATTTGTTCTGTTGACACTACTGTATTTAATTGTGTATGTTAAGTCATTAAAATTAGTCAGTAGGTTTACTAGATTGGAATCTTGAGGAACTTGTTAATAATGCTTCTTGCATCATCGTTTAAGAAAAAATAATAATTTTAATCTGTTCCACTTTTATGCATAAAATAAAGCAGCTTCTATCCATGTTTTCCATGAAATAATGATCGGTGATCACACTTAATATGTATAAGGTATTTGTACCCCCACCGCAAGACAATACTTTTTCTTATTCTATCACTCGTTTCTTTAGTGCTCACTCAAATGTGTATGCGCCTGTATAAAATAGTTTCACTTGGAATAGCATGACCAATATACATAGCAAAACAATAATTATTTTTATGTTTTCGTATCTCCAATTTACAGCATTGGTCAGCTATGAAAATGTTACCAACACCAGTGCCGTTTCGTAGGTATGTGTAAATATACCATCTCTCTAAACATTCAACAAATTTGGAGTAAAAAGATAAACAACGGAAGACTTTATTCCGAAAGAATTGTGAACCTCATGAAAATGCTTTGACTATATAAAACCAGATGATTTATTAGAAAAAAGCTTTCGTTGTGACATCTATTAGTGAATAACCAATACTATCTGGGCCTAATCCTAAGGCAGGAAACATTTGGTTCATGTATTTAGGTACGCTTCGATAATAAAATCGTCTGTACAGATAAGTGATGATTTATTTATAAACTCACTCATTTTCTATTATTTATTTTGAAAAAATTAGTTTTATGTCAAGAATTACCACAATCTTGTCTCGACACAAACATTGTTGGAAAATATGTTACATTTATGTAAAACAATTTAACAGAAATTTGACCATAACTTCAAAATATTATCCTTGACAACTTCAAATAATAATTAACAAAAATGTGCATAACTGTTTTAACGACTGCTACAATATTTTTCCTACAATATTGTAGTACATTCTATCAAGTGATTCTTTTCCGTGTACGCTTCTAAAAAACTTTTTAATACTGGATTTTCTATCTTTGCTGAAGGTATGTTGGTAGAGATAAATGCTTCACAAGGTTGGGTATTGAATCTATAAGAAACTTCTGGATTTAATTTAGATTGACCTTTCTGTGTTTGAACGTGCTGTGTCACGTGATTTAATGACGCAGTGCACTTTTTGTTTACACACATTGCAATAAATATTATCTTTTAGTAATGAAAAGGAGTCTGAATAGTCTTCAATCTAATTTCTTATTTGATTCTGACGGGAAGTTGTCACTTAAGCCATTGTAGTTGTAAAATCACAAATAGTTGTAGCAAGGAGAATTTAGAATCGTCACAACAAAAGAAACTTCAAATAGAATCAATAGAACGTGCACTAATTGTTTAAATAAACTGCAATGAATTAAATAAATAATATTTGAATAAGTTTGTATTACAGTGAAAGAATGAAGTAAGTATATACGATTAAGAATAAATAACGTAAATAATTAATGGTTATTTTAAATAGACCTAAGACAAAATTAATAAAATCCCAAGCACTAAATGAAATAACTTTAGAGCCGGCGTACGCATAATTAATAATACCATTTGCACAAGAAAATTCAACAACAGAGAAAGAAGAAGGAGGAGAAGGGAAAGGAAGACAGGAAATAGATGTAAAGGAACCAACCTTAGAAGAAGTGACTGAAATTATAAACAAAACCAAGAACGCAAAAACACCTGGAAAGGATGGGATAAACATGGAGTTGTTGAAATATGGAGGCGAACAATTGAAAAAACAAATATACGCATTGATATTAAATATATGGAAAGAGGAGAGAATGCCGAATGACTGGAAAATAGGCCAAATAAAAAGGTACATAAGAAAGGAAGTAAGCTTGAATATAATAGCTATAGGGGAATTACATTACTACCAACCCCCTACAAGGTTTTGTCTACGTTAATACAGAGAAGAATAAGAGAGGTAACGGATAATCAAATAGGAGAATATGAATGCGGGTTTACGAAGGGGAAATCGACAATTGACGCAATAAACATAGTTAAACAAATTGTAGAAAAAACTTATCAACATAATATAAACCTCGAACTGCTTTTCGTAGATTTTCAGCAAGCGTTTGATTCTCTAAATAGAAATACGATGATGTTAGCGATGAAGGAGTTAGAAGTACCAACAATACTAAGAAGACTTGTAAAAATGACAATGCATAGAACAAAAGCTAGTGTAATAACAAGTAAAGGTGAAACTGAAGAGTTTGCTATAAATAAAGGAGTTAGGCAAGGGGATGCGATGTCGGCAACCATATTTAATATAGTACTGGAGTACATCATCAGAAAAGTCAATAAGGGTACAATAAGAACAAGAGGGGGACAATTAGTAGCGTTCGCTGATGACGTAGTAATCGTGGCAAAAAAGAGGGAGATAATGAATAACATCTTAAAAGAAATAGTAGATGAAGGTAAGAGGATGGGACTGAAAATAAATGAGAACAAGACAAAAATAATGAGAATAGGAAAAGAGCTGAGCAACAGAAAAATTAGAGTGGGGAAGTATACCTTTGAGGAAGTAGACAAGTTCAAATATTTGGGAGTCACCATTACAAATGATGGTAATAGAGAAATGGAAATAAAGGAGAAAACAATGGCAGCCAACAAAGCTCTACATATAAATAAACACCTACTAAGAAGCAAAAATCTTTCAAAGAATACAAAGATAAAAATTTATAGAACAACCATAAGACCAGTGATAATGTACGCAGCGGAAACACTGACAATGACAAAAAGGAATGAAGAAAATTTAAGAGTAGCGGAGAGAAGAATACTGAGACCAATACTTGGACCAGTTAGAATGAAAAATTTGGAATGTAGGATAAGAACAAATGAGGAAGTAGCGAAAGAATGTGGAGAAGATATAGTTAAGAAGATAAAACAGCAAAGAGCAAAGTGGTTGGGGCATATGTGGAGAGCGGGAGAGGACAAGATATTAAATATAACGACATATTGGGAGCCATCGGGAAAAAGAAGGAGGGGAAGACCTAGATCTAGCTGAATGAGTGAAGTGAGGGAAGATTTGAAGAGGATAGGGATCGATAAGGCAAAAGAAAAAGCTAAAGATAGAACGGAGTGGAGAAGGATATGTGAAAGAGTGGAATAGGAAGGAACAGGGACTGATCTTCCCCTTAATGAGGGATCTAGAAACCTTCATCTGAAGAGGCGAAATTCCCAGGGGGGGTGTCTAAGCCATTTATTATTATTTGCACTGGTGACGGCACTAATATCACTTACTCATCGCCGCTAGATACAAGATCACCTAAAATGTGCGCCTCTATATATATAACTAACACGCTTCTTGTTTAATGCAGTTTGTGATATATCAAATAGAAAGCAATATCACTCCAGTTCTATAAAATAGTTTGGGAATTTATACTTATATTCTTGTAGGATTAAGATTAATGAGGCTTACTATTGAGTAAACACCTGTAAACACGTGTGTGTAGACACGTTATAGAAAAATAAGAACAAATGAAATTAAATATATTATATTTTATTATTGTGTTATACTACCTTTACACAAAAAATTATGAAAGTATACATTTGCATTGAGAGTACCGGCAACCTGATTTTAATGAATAAGTGTGCATGAATATAATGTGTAACAATGACTTTCTTTATGAGTCATTTCCTGTAAACCCAAAACCCAAATATATGTGTGTAACTATCGACGTACACAAAGCCGACTAAAATGTGTTTTCTAGAATTAATAACGTCGGCGGTATAGACAAAAAATCCCGTTTCGAGGACAGTAAAAGTAACTTTGTGCGGCGAATGGTTTTTTTATTGAAATGCCAATTGAATTAAGCGAATATTTGATGGTTCTTACTTACATGTTTGGATTTATCTATTCTATAAAATTACCTGATATAGCACTGTTAACATCTATGTAAAATACTAAAACTAAAAGTATCGAGAAGAGAAAGAGTTCCTTAATGGTATCCATAATGATGTATATACGTTTGTGGAACAGAAACACAATCAAAACTAGAAAACAACCGACGATTTCACCATCTCATTTTGCACTACTGCGAACCGTTATCTTTCGCACACCACAGAAATTTCAATCCTCACCGTCCTCGTTGTTGATTCGGAAAGATATCCTACAACAAAGACGAAGACGAACGCATTGGTGTACCCTCTTTACAGTAAGGGATAACGTGTTTCGGTATAAACTTTCACTTCAAACCACGCCTTCTACTTCACAGTCTGTTTATATTTGTATAAGCTATTATCTGTGAATATATCACTCAACTAAGACCGGGGGATTATTAGATGGATAATAAAACAAAATCTCCTGAAATGCTAATAAATTAATTAATATGCAATTCTGATGCCATTGTCGGTGAAAGTATCACTTAAACCTTTACTAAATTTTTGAAACAAATTTGTTGTTGTATAATTGGGCGAAGCCTCGGGTTACGGAATACATCTCGCACTTCTAGTCATCGATGACTGTGATCATTAGCCGACCCTACTGGAATTTTACCGAATCCGGAGGTGTTTCAACCTTTGGTAAGGATTTTTATCGTACCATACATCGTATTGACACGGGGCCTACAGTAATAAACTTGCCATAACTTCTTTATCGAAATTTCTAAGGACTACAAGCATCTGTCACTTTGTTTTCCGTAGCTGCACTACAAATTATTCAATCTCATTATTTTCTGTCAGAGCAGGCCGCTTTGTAAATTTTATCTTATCTCCCCTACCAATTCTAATTTAGTCAGTGGCGGTTCGTGACTTTTTGACAAGGGGGCCGCCATTGTAAAAAAAAAAACATGGTAAAATCTTACCTTTAGCTTATAATAGTGCTGCGATAAAGTTGAGATCCGTATCCTAAACTATCCAGATATACGGATCCTAGGATCCGGATTTGCTATCCGGTTCTCGGATCTGGATCCGTTATCCGAAACCACGGATCCGGATCCGTTATCCGAAACCGCGGATCTGGATCCGCTATCCGAAATTTCGAATTCGGATTCTTTATCCCATACTTCGAATTCGAATTCAGTATCCGATAATATGGATCCAGCCTCGTTCTCCGATAATGTTCTCAATCAAATACTAAGGTAACTATGTCATCAAATTTCGTAGTAAATTTAGTAAAGTTTACATTAGATTTCGTTGAAATCTAGTAAACTTAATAATATCCTACTTCAAAATAAAATATTCCATACTTTTATTGTATAATGATTAGCAAGATCTATTCGCATTCATTGATATGTAGATAGTAGGTAGGTATGATTGTTAAGTGTTATCTAAATAGCATTTCAAAATCATAGTTTTATACATGTGTGTATTACTGAAGTATCTTTCTCCTTTTGTATTTATCTCAAAAGTGTACAGTTGAGTAAAGAATTCCTTGTAGTTATTACGCCGTATTCCTAGAGAAGTCGGGAATTGTTTATAGTCATTTTGTTTGAATGAGGTCACTGTTGCGTTATTTTTTGGTAGTGGCTTCTCAATTCTTTCTCTGCTGCCCATCTTTAATATAACAGCCACTTCAATTCTAGAAAACACCTTATCTATGTGTATATGATGTATCTTCATTATATATCAATTCGTTTAAAAAATGATAAACTACTTAAACGATTAACTTTAGAAAGGTTCATTTACAATTAGTGGACAGCCAAAATTCCTCACATTTTAGAAATTATATCTGTGTGTATATAACTGTTTTTATACTCATATCTGCATATACGACAATAAGAGGTTTTAAAATAAATTTATTTGCTAAAAAAAAAACAACAAAGAAAAGGAAAGTGTACTATTAATCAAAAAATACAAGAATGAAGAACAGAAAAAAAAAAATTACAAAAAGTTAAACTGAGAATAATATACTGAAATATCTTTCTCAGGGGTTTTTACTCAGATTTTGTTAAATTTTCTAATTTAACTCTAATAAATGAATTTTGTAGGTTCGGGGGTATCCCTAGATACCCTTGCGGCTATTTTGAATGAATTTCCAACTTAATAAAATCAAATTAACGAATTTTTAAGATTTTAAAAATTAACTAACCTTTAAACTTTCGAACGACGCCAATGTATATAAACACTTTGTTTATATACACACCACAGGAACTGCCTGTTCTGGATATTTAGCGCTATTTACTTCTCTGATAATGACTTTGAATACACAACGAACACTTATCTTTGGATTGGATTCACGACAAACTTTGATTCAACCAAGGCCGAATAAAGATTGATGAAAATTCAGGGCGTCGTTCCTCTTTCATTTATTTTAAATCGCGAAAGACCGGCGATTGTTTTCTTTCGCAGCCAATTTTGATAATTTGCCCAAATAGAAACTAACTTTTCGATGACTTTCTATCAAATGATATTAGCATACGAGAACGAATGCAGTGACTTAACCAGGAGGTTGTTTGTTGATGATTCTGTGGTACGAATTGTCACCAACAAGCTTTAAAATAGAAAATTCACTGCTAATTTATAGAAACCTTTCAGATAAAGATTTAATTGATGAAATATTATCTGTTGTGCTTTGCAATTTACGCTGTTGCTTACTCCAGACGATTTTTACATTAATTTAGAAGAAATAATTGAATAGAAAACTTAATAAACGAGTAGATTTGTCCATGATACCCCACACTCGTCATTATCTGGACTTATAATTAAATTCTACTTTCCTTGCCCCAAGGACGGTTGGCTGAGGGGAGATGGTACCGAAGAAATTTCCCATTATCCCCGCAAGAGGGATATTTGGTTGCCAACGAGTGGCCAGCCTGACATTTGGTCAGTACCGAAGTGACAACCGAGAGAAGTAGTTGTTGTCGTAAATACAACGTTGAACATAACATAACAATATTTATGTAATAACATATAGCTAAATTGAACAATTTGTAAGACAATTTCAGTTGAGTTTGGTTTTTGAGCTGTTTTATAGTTAATTAGGCATGCTGGTTTCAAAACTGCAGTTAGTTTTCTTCTACCACATCAAGTTTTATCCCTACACCTTATGAGATTGTGACCACTCTCCGCGAAATCGAACATGGATCATAGGAAGCACTATTGCTCTCCTATTGGCTGACACAAACCTTCTCCGATGGGCGCCGGGTGAATGCCGCATAGGAGAACAGCGAGAGGTTTATACTTGTCTGGACTTGTTCAGTTACACCTTGGGTTTCATGACGTTTTACCTCATCCAGCTTATAGCCCAGATATTGCGCCTTATGACTTTTTCCTCTTTCTGAAGCTTAAGGAACATCTCTTCGGAAGCAGAGGTGATAACGGACGTGCGGAAATTGTGCCGTGCGAAGACTTCAAACTTTTTCCGTGACGGATTTGCGCAACTCGTAGTACGTTGCCGTAAATGTATTGCTGTCAGTGGCGATTATGTGGAAAAGTGATTATATCAGTGGGTAGAGGACAGTTTATACTACCATTTTACACTTATATGTAAACAATATATCAATTACTAATGAAGTTATAGCCATGGATGCATTAGTTTTCAATACGCCCTCGTAGTTTCATTTTAATACTATAAATTATTAAAATAAAGATATTTAACTTATATGTCCATGGTGTTTCTTGCAATTCATGAATAAAATGCGACAATAATGTGAAAAAAGTAAGTGGTCTGTTAATTATGCACAGTACTGTGTATATCTACACACAATGACGGATCCGATCCTATTGTGCTGCCTCTACTTATATTATAATTGAAACAGTTCACTAAAACCCTTACCACAACACTTAATTCGTACTGGACGCACGTTTCGATAGCCAAGCTATCATCATCAGCAGCAAGACTGAACTACTAGTTCAGTCACTGTTAGTTCAGTCTTGCTGCTGATGATGATAGCTTGGCTATCGAAACGTGCGTCCAGTACGAATTAAGTGTTGTGGTAAGGGTTTTAGTGAACTGTTTCAGTGTTCCAGTGCCACAGTTTTAGAGTATCCGTTTTATATTATAATTGATACCAAAGTAGCTCTCACTTTTTCAAATTCGGACAAAACCAATTCAAGATTATTTTGTGATGTAGAGTGTTTAATAAAGAAAATATCGAACCTATATTACGTATATGGAAAAAATGCAATAGTATTTGAAATCTGTGAACTTAAAGTAATTTGAACTTCCACGCGATTCAAAGTTACTTTACATTACACAGGTGTTCAATAAATCTGGTGATTATTGCAGCTATATTGTTTGATAATTGCTTGATTTGTTGCAGGTTTTCATAATTTACTGCGAAATTCTATGGCACTGCACCTTATTATTAGCTTGAGAAGATTATCGGAGTATGAGGCTGAATCCACGTCATCGGATAATGGATTCGGATCTGAAGTATCAGATAAAGAATCCGAATTCGAGGTTTCGGATAGCGGATCAGGTTCTGTGGTTTTGGATAACGGATTCGGATCCGAGGTTTCGAATAGCGGATCCGGATCCGAGATTTCGGATAGTGGATCCGGATCCGAGGTTTTGGATAGCGGATCCGGATCCAAGGTTTCGGATAGCGGATTCGAATCCGAGGTTTTGGATAGCGGATCCGGATCCAAGGTTTCGGATAATGGCTCCGGAGTAAATTATCCGGATCCAAAGCTATTTGGATCCGGGTAACAGCACTAGTCTATAATGATATTTAAAAAAAGCAGAAATTTTTGACAGAGTGCTAATAAATTCTGCCATTAAAGATATATTCATTTAATGGAAAAATGTTGCTTAGAATTAGGCGATCTTATGACAGAACATTATTTTGAAGTATACAGGATGTTTAGTTTCTTTGGTACGTTGTTTAAGTTTATTTTAAATGGAACACCTGTATATTATTATATTTTTAGATTCCCTGAGAAAAAATAAAGCACATTTGTATGATACACCATATACTTAAAATGAACAGTTTTTGAGATATTCACTTTTCAAGGAACAAAATTGCACACCCAGAGAAACGTTTACTAGTATCAAAGCTGTCCGCCTTAATTCAAGACAATTACTGTTTCAATTATTCGCAATACAATAACTGTTTTAAATCAAAAGAAATATTTTCTTAGCGTTTCTTTCTCCACTTAAGGGCCGGTTGTATAAACACTTTGAACTTGTAGTTCACTGTTGAACTGCGGCTTCTGAGCAAACTACTCGATAACAATATCGACTGCCCATGTTTACTGTCCAAGATGTGCCAGTTTTTGCTACTCGTCATAGTGCGTCATTTTATATCCCTGTAGCCCGGACTAATGTGTTGATGCGCTCACCAGTTTATATGATGTGTCGTAACGGTAATAGGCTCATAGTGGACTGATTTTCAAATAGTGTTAATTTGTTATATTCTTTTATAATTATTTATAATTGTCCTATAATTGAAACTTCTGTTGGACAATAAAGTTATATCCTATTCTATTTTATTATTTATATGCACGTTATTAATTGCGTTTACCTTTTTTAAAACAGTACGACATATGCATACATAACGCAGTAAATTATTCACATTGCTTGTGATTTTAAAGAGGCTAAAATAGAGGTTATCTACAGAATAATATTCAAACAAAAGTGAACTTAATGTAGAAGAGTACACATGAAAAAAGTGCATAGAAACAATAACAAAGATAATATGCTAATAAATAACTAGAGCAACGCAAACTGCGCTGAAAGACAGTGGCTGACGCATAAAAGTTTACACAAAGTAAACACAGCCAGGACAATTCGGTATAAGCGTCAGTATAACTGCGACTCGAAAGCCGATCCGTTGTGTATGTATCTACGCTGTCGTATACTATATCGTAGTTCTACGTTTGTTTTGAAAATGTTTCCTACGTCGCGAAAACGACCAAAGTTGGACACAATAAGAGAATTTATTGCAGAAATGACCGATTTAAAGTGTGATGGCGCTAAAATTCAATGTGTAGTGTGTAAAATAGTTTTAATGTGTTGGTCGAAAAGTGATTGTCTACGGCACGTAAATAGTGCAGCGCATGTTTCAAAAAAAAATTCCACACGAGATTATGACAAATTTAAACTTAATTTATGTGTTTATTGCATGTAATTTACCAGTTCATTTACTAAGGAAGAAAGCATACGTCTCGTTTTGGAATGAATATTCGGACTTTAAGTTACCAAGTGAGAGAACATTACAGAGAGTTGTGCCGTCTGCTCGTGAGCGTGTTGAGAAAAGAATTAAATCGGAGTTGCAAGATAAAAAACTGTGGTTATGTGTGGACGAAACAACAGATCGTAAAAAACATTCTGTGGTTAATGCAATGGTACGCACAATGGAACCACATCGACCGTCACCCTCAATTTTACTAGCTTCCAGACGAATACAACAATGCACTGCCGAAGTAATTTCAATGTTGGTGTTAAATACATTGGAAAAGTTTGAACCTTCAACAAATCAACTGTTGGTGTTTATGAGTGATGGTGCCGCAAACATGCTAGCTGTAGGTCGTTTTCTTAAAAAACATTGTGCTAACGTGTTGCATGTTACATGTAAAATTCATAGTCTCAGTCTCGTAGCAGATAGTATCAGAAAATGTTATCCCGAGGTAGACGCTCTAGTAGCACATATAAAAGTTGTGCTTGTAAAATGCCCAAAACGTATTCGGGAATTTCATTCCTGAACCACCACAACCTATTCTTACTCGTTGGGGAACATGGTTAGAGGCTGCATCTTATTATCTTAAATATTTGGAGAATATAAAGAACGTGATTTTAGAATTCGACCCAAAGGAAGCTGCGGCTGTCAACGTAAGCCGCTTGAAATTTCAGGATAGTCAAGTTAAAACAGATTTGGAAATTATTCAGAACAATTACGTGGGACTAGCGGATGCGATAGAAAAACTACAAAATTCTTCGGTGTCGTTAGCGGAATATTTGCAAATAGTGCAACATGTTCACGCACAGCTATGCGCGATGGAAAACGCAAGAAATGTTTGTGTTTTAGAAAGGTTTGAAAGTGTTTTAGATAAAGACTCTGATTTTGGCACATTAAGACAAATTTGTGAAGGTGCGTCAACAGAACCGTTAAGTTATTTGAAAGATTATTTTACTTACGCAAATATAACGTCACTAGATGTAGAACGTTCGTTTTCGGCATACAAAAACACTTTTTCTTCACGCCGCACTCACTTTGCCGCAACAACTTTGGAAACATATCTAATGTTACAAATATTAAATAGACATTATCCACTTTGTGATTTCACGGAGGGCTCTTAAAACGGTAAGTGTTTGAGCACGTATCACATTTAATTTATTTTGTGTAAACTTTTATGCGTCCGCCACTGACTTTCAGCGCAGTTGCGTTACTCTACTAATGAGAATGTAGTTTATATAGTTTTTAAAACTATATCCAACTTTGGGGATATCCAAGTTAGTCATGATCATCTAGCATTGATAAAACTTTGAATTGCCAACTCCAAGTTTTGCGTGGGGATTCGAATAACTTCAGTAATGAAAATTGTGCCGGTTAAGCAGACGATTTTTTGTAAATTTGACTTCATTCGATTAGACAATATTGTCCGAAAATAATTCATGCTCTTGAGATCATATTAAAATAAACGAATTTTTGCCTTTACCGATCCGAAGTTTTTCAAATTCCCTATTAATATTCGTTTAATTGTCTTTGGTAGCGGCTTCTCTTTTTGTGGATATCGAGCGACAAAGGTATCCCATGTTCTTGATATTACTTTACTGCGTTCTTCATAAATAATAAACAAATTTAAATAATCTTCGCGCTGGCATTTATAAAGTGCAAGTGACATATATACTTTTCATCAATGCAAATCTTAAATAAACACTTATTTAATAATTTTCTGAGATTTAATTAGTACGTATAATGTTGTGAAAATCATTCTTTGATATTTATTTATAACTATAAATAGCTATTTATGTAATTCGTAAGAATCTCAAAACTGATTTGCATAGTTTATGTAAAAGATCGAATATTGATGTTTAAATTGAAGTTTGCATTCGTCAAAATTTTCAGAAAGAAATGGTATCCTAGACCCATGATATGCTACACCATTTAACTTGCCTTTAATAATATGCAAGATATTCTAATTGAAATAAGAAAGTGGCTATGTGTTAAATTATTCAGAACAATTACGTGGGACTAGCGGATGCGATAGAAAAACTACAAAATTCTTCGGTGTCGTTAGTGGAATCTTTGCAAATAGTGCAACATGTTCACGCACAGCTATGCGCGATAGAAGACGCAAGAAATGTTTGTGTTTTAGAAAGGTTTCAAAGTGTTTTAGATAAAGACTCTGATTTTGGCACATTAAGACAAATTTATGAAGGTGCGTCAACAGAACCGTTAAGTTATTTGAAAGATTATTTTACTTACGCAAATATAACGTCACTAGATGTACAACGTTCGCTTTTGGCGTACAAAAACACTTTTTCTTCACGCCGCACTCACTTTGCCGAAACAACTTTGGAAACATATCTAATGTTACAAATATTAAATAGACATTATCCACTTTGTGATTTCACGGAGAATTCCTAAAACGGTAAGTGTTTGAGCACGCATCACATTTAATTTATTTTATGTAAACTTTTATGCATCCGCCACTGGCTTTCAGCGCAGTTGCGTTGCTCTATAAATAACTCGTGGTATTGATGGAATCACTACCGGAAGAAACAATATGACAAAAGAAAACCACTAAAGCTTCTTGCTCCTGGCGACATCTCTCAGTTTATGCCACCAATCTCCAAAAACAGCAATTGAAACTTTTCCTGGCGTCACCTAGTTCCAGTAGTTATAGTAGCCGTCCTAGGTAGTAGCGACGGAACCAGAATACAGATACCATACTTACCCATACAATGATATCTTTACGTTTCATAAATATTTTCAAAAGATACCGTTTAATGTAATATATTTTTTTCTTTTTATTACTATTTTCCAAGTGTACTAATTTAACTATAATTTTTTTAAAATATACAATAAATAATAATAATAAAAAAAGGGATAAATAAACTTGAATATTAACTTATTAGCTAGTAAACTACATAAAAGTAATCGCTATTTAATTACATTATTAAAGAAATAATTTAATTATATTGTAACCTATAAAAAAACTTTTTCGTTAGCTCATTCACTTGCTCCCAATATTAATTAACTTTAGGTTTGCTTCCATCATTGTAATTTTTCTTTTATTTAATATCCTTGTAGCTGGCCTGATGTGTTTTTTGAACAGGAAACTGGTCGGCTAATTTCTCACTAGAACTTTGTGAGATCTGGACCATTTTTTAATTTCTACCTTTAATATGAATATTTTCTTGAATAGAGACTGATTTTTGCAAGAAAATCTACTTTCTTGATGCAAGGAACCATTTCTCTACGTGAATTTGCAGTATTTTCTCTAAAATTCGATATCTCGTTTATTAGTTATTATTCTACAAGAATTTTTTTTACTGCCGTTGTGATAATAGTTACAAAAGTTCACTAATCAATATCAAATATCTTCATTCTATCTTAGGTTGTATTAAAAATTCTCGCCACATTTCACTATGCGGTAAGTACGATAAGTGGAGGAAACTTTTGATATAACCTAATATAGGGTGATCAGGAAGGTAACATTAATTGAAGCGTTTTTAAACAGTAGAAACTGTTTTTTTCAAATAGAATACCTTGTATATTTTACCCCATTCGATACATATTTAAAATCCCGTTGATTCCCACAGAACACTTCCTATACCTACAGCTAATACTTTTTGAGTTATATTGCTTTTAATGTAGAGCATTGGTAATGTTCAAATAAATGTAATAGGCTGTGACGATTAATCAAAAAATGAAAATCTAATTAAATGTTGAATTCTCTCTTACTTCTAAATCGACTACAAATAATTGTTTTTCTCCGTGTATCATTGCAAGATTAATTTACTTTTCACATATTTTTATTATTAACCGTTATTTGTTTTTTGTTATTTAATCCGTTTCTTGTTTTCAAGTTAATTGCATCTTAAAATGTTTCTTTTCCAAAGGAGAGTTACTCGATATACTTATTATTGGAGGAAGCCAGCGAATTTGTTTATTGACAAGTCGTTTGTATGAAGCAAAATACCCTAATTGTAGATGTTCTCAAGCGTTCTTGAGCGACTAAAACCAAGGTTTATTGTTGAAGGAAATTTAAATTCCATTTGCGTCCAAAAAACCGTAATTACTGAAGAAAAAGTTTTACAAGCAGTTTTAACAGATCCACATACTAGTATACAAGCTATGCGTAAAAATCTCGGGATCGGTGAAAGATCAATATCAAGAATATTAAGGAACAAACTTCATCCGTATAAAGTGCAATTGTACTAAGAGTTGCTATCAGGTTTCTTAAATAATATATTTTGGACAGACAAAGCCATGTACCATTACAGTGGGTACGTAAACAGGCATAATTTTCATTATTATAGTATTAGGTTTTCATTTTTATTTATTCATTTTCATTATAAATTGTTTAAAGCATGAAACTGATTGTTTCTTTCGTAATGCAAATGATTTTTTTATGTGAAATAACTCCCTCCTGCTCAGTTATTACATTTACGTATTTGAAAATTAAGTAAGATGGGCATGGGCAGCGATGGATGTTATCGGCCGGTATATGGCCGGTCAAGATAAAAGCCTACGTCAAGGTTAAGGTCGCGGTTAAGGTCAAGACACATGCCAAGGTCGGGGTTCGTGACAATGTTTCAAAGGTCAAGATCAAGGTCAATGTTAGCCGGGTCAAGGACAGGCTATGTCGTTAGACTCAATAAAAGAAGGGATTTCAACTGGCATATTATAACATAGAACGTATTGTTCATATCAGAATGTTTGAGAGCTTGGAAGATATTAACTGTAGGTGCTATATTAAGAAGAATTATTTTTTAGTATGCATGAGATGCATACTGGTGAAGTGGTTGGTGCAGAACTCATTGATGTGCTACAAATTTCTATAATATATGAGGGTGTTGATACTGATATGGAGCAGGAGGAATTTATTGAAGGGGAAGAAGATAAATCTCTTATGGAGGATAGTATCAGTAATGAAGAATTTATTCAAGAGCAAGAAGATGATTTTTTTTATGGAGGACGGTATTAGTGAGAAAGAAGAGCTAGAAGAGGAAGAAGGAGAAGATAGCGAAAATAAAATAGATTTTGACGCTGAAACGTCCATATTAGTTGAAAACATGGATAACATACAGGATTTTGACGAGTTTTAATTTGAATCGTATAATATATAGTGCTAAATTTAAATATATAAATATAGAATTGATTGATCATAATTTAGGAGTGTTATTAATGTTGATGCTAGAATTTACAATTTACATAATAATCATTGTGTATAGTTCAGAGGGTTATAATTACTTAACGTAACCGCTTTGCATCTAACCTCACTATTATCATTATAGTTGATATAATTGATATTTTATGTACAAATTCTTCGATACTTTTCTTGTATCTATTTTTTTTTGGAATCATAAAGCCGATAGTTTTACAATTACACAGGCCTGCGATGATTAGATTTTTCAACTTCTGATGAATATGTATTTTTTTGCACTGAATCCGAAAATGACCTTACTTTTTTTTCCATCACGTCAGAATTTTTTGCAAATGGCAATTTTAAAAATATGTAATATGTCGAAAAATATCGAAAATATGAGACTTAATGACAGACTTCAAATGGTTTTTTTCTTATAACATTTATGATTTTTTGGCTTATACTATGCAATATTATAGCTAAGCAGTTGAAGGGTCTGATGAGGGGGGACAGGGGGTCCATTGATCCCTAAAGATTTAATGAAAACCGCCACAGAATTAGCCTAAATTTCTATTTTATTACGTTTTCCATTTATTTATTTTCATTATTGCTTAGTTCAAAAGTGGAATCGACATGTAACATTGGAAGTGCTGCTATAAGCTGGTTTATTATGAAAACGCAACATTTTCATCATAAACCGGCAGATAGCAGCAATATTTACATTAAACGTGTTGTAAATCTCAACAGTCAGTGCTGTCGCAACCGTTAGCTTATTCGTATGCGTCCTGTGCGATCACAAGTGTTTTTATCAGCGGATATATGCTAAAAAGCAAACATATAGTTTTCTAAATGACTTCTAGAGGCTGTAAAAAGTCCCCAGATTCATTTTGTTACATTTGTTATTGGTGGAAAGGCAAAAAAGAAATATAGCAACTTTCGTTCGGCAAGTTTATCTCGCGTATTTCGGTGTAAAAGTAGGAGATCAAGACAAAACTTGGGTACCTTACTATGTTTGCTATACGTGTGTTGAAGGACTTAGACAGTGGTCAAAGGGTGGACAACCTGCTTTCAGATTTGGAGTTCCGATGGTATGGCGACAGCCACAAAATCACAGCGATGATTGTTATTTTTGTTCAACCAATGTTCATGGTTTCAATTTAAAGAATAAAAAGAAAATTGTCTATCCAAATTTGCCATCGGCTTTACATCCTGTCCCTTATGGTCCAGAAGCACCAGTGCCTACTTCACCACAAAGTTTACTTGAAGTGGATGGTTCGGAAAGCGATTAAAGTGAAGAAACCGAAGATAACACAGAGGAGTACAAACCTGGCAATTCTGCACCACAACCTTTTTCACAGTCTGAACTAAACGATTTGATTCGCGACTTACACCTGACCAAAGAGGCTTCAGAATTGCTTGGTTCAAGGCTTAAAGAGAAGAATTTGCTCGCAGCTGGCACTTCGTGTTCCTGGTTCAGGCGCAGAGAAAAAGGTTTTATTGTATACTTTTCGGAAGAAGGAGAATTAGTATTCTGCAATGATGTGTGTGGGCTTTTTCATACATTTAACATTTCGTACGAAAGCATCGATTGGAGACTATTCATAGATGCGTCGAAAAGAAGCCTTAAAGTTATCCTTCTTCACAACGGAAATAGGTATGCGTCAATACTGTTAGGACATTCTGTACACTTAAAAGAACATTACGAAAATTTACAATTTGTTCTCGATAAAATTAAGTACGACGATCATATATGTGGTGATCTTAAAATAATATCGATGATCCTAGGACAGCAAGGCGGGTACACAAGGTTTCTTTGTTTTTTATGTGAGTGGGATAGCAGAAACAGTTCACTAAAACCCTTTCCACAATACTTAGCTCGTACTGATGGGATAGCAGAGACAGGGAAAATCATTGGAAACAGAAAGATTGGCCAAAACGAGCTTCATTAGAACCTGGAATAAAAAATGTGCTCGAAAAACCCCTCATAGATTCGAATAACGTTCTCCTTCCACCTCTACATATCAAATTAGGCTTGATGAAGCAATTTGTGAAAGCCTTAACAAAAGAAGGTAAATGTTTCAAATACATCTGCAACAAATTTTCAGCCTTATCAACCGCAAAAGTAAAAAAGGGTGTCTTTACGGGTTCGGACATTAGAAAACCTTTCAAAGATGGAAATTTTGAGTTGCTGAAAAAGAAACCTGGGTCGCCTTTAAAGACATAGTAATCAAGTTTCTGGGCAACAAGAAGGATCCGAAATTCAAATCTATCGTTGAGATTATGCTGCAGAAGTACCAAAATTTAGGCTGTTCCATGAGTTTGAGGGTTCATTTCCTAAATTCACATTTGCACTACTTTAATGAGAATCTGGGTGATGTTAGTGAAGAGATGGGTGAGAGATTCCATCGGAACATCAAAGAAATGGAGAGGCGTTATCAAGGAAGATGGAATACTAAAATGATGGCGGACTATTGCTGGATGTTGCACCGAGATGAACCAAGAAGAGCACATGCGCGGAATAGCCTGAAACAAAGCATGACTGGCCCAAAGAGACGTCGACACAAAGAATAAAATCGTCGGTTTTTTTACATACTTCATCATTAAGAGTGGTTCAAGGCATGATGAACCTCATAAAAATTAAGTATATATGTAATAAAATAGAAATTTAGGCTAATTTTGTTCCGGTTTTCATTAAATTTTTAGGGGTGAATGGATCTCCTGTCCCCCTCATCAGATCCTTCAACTGCTTAGTTATAATATTGCATATAATAAGCCAAAAAATAATACATTTTATAAGAAAAAAAGCATTTTAAGTCTGTCTTATATTTCCGATATTTTTCGACATATTACAAATTTTGAAAATTGTAATTTGCAAAAAACTCTGACGTCATGGAAAAAAAGTAACGTCATTTTCGGATTCAGCGCAAAAAAATACATAGGAATCAATCACCAAAAGTTGAAAAATATGACACGACTCAAAAAATGCAGGCCTGTGAATTCATCTTTTTCACCTGTTATCAAACCTATAGGATACGGACGTACAGTAGGTTCATGGTCTCGTAATGCTTCTTTTACTATGTCTGCTTCTAATAAAATTTTATTTAGGGATTTATTTGCTATTATTGACTTGCTTGGTTGCGTTTGCAAAAGCGATATAGCGTGAGCCATTGGTTTATCCAAATTTAAACTTTCACTTGTGTCCATTTCATCTTCATCACGATCTTCTATTTTACTACCACTTTTTCCTTCATCTCTAGGAGTATCTGGTAGGAGTTCCCCTATGTACTCATTTTCTAAGAATGTAGGTTGGGTGAATAATGTTGACAATCGAGATTTCGGCTCAGACGATTCCGATATTGGTTTAACTTTAATTTTTCGCTGAGGCGTCTCAGGTTCAAATAAAATTTGTTGCTTGGTGGGAGAAGAGTGAGTACTTGGACTAAGCCATGACACACGTTTACTTTCTTTCTTTCTTTCTCTGGGAAAATATTCGACCAGGATTCTTCTATTTCTGAACTAATGTCTTTTGGGCGGTTTTTCTTTTCGTTGTAGTATCAGTAACTTCTAATTTCTTAGCAATTTCCTGCAAAGGTTGTGTTATAGGTGCATAATGTATATCAATCATTCTCTGAGACCGTGTTACATCAGTTTTTAGAGTTCTAATTTTTTGTTTTAAAGCTTCGCGTGGTTTCATTAAATCGTACACTAATTTCTCTTCCATGAATGTGTCTTCACTCTTTCATGAATAGTAATATATTAAAGCAGAAATAAAAATATAATGAGCTATAAAGAATTTACGTTATCGAAGTAGTGTTTATAAGTGTATGTAAGTGTCAAAACCTAATCGACATCTACCTTCATTAAATTTACAGTTGGTATCGATAAGCAACATACCGAAGGATTTCTTCCAGTACATTTTGCGCATACTTAGAAACTATTTGTAGTTTACATCGTGAATATGACCGTTGTGTACATCCTCCAACTTAGTAGCGTCTTGTTGAAATAAAATTAAAAGATTAGCATTATCCCTTAATAGTTGTTTAGGGATTGCACTATATGTTTGAATTAAATATATACAATCTAAATTGCGGTGTCTACCGAAAGAGAAAATTTGTTTTACTACATTCACATCAGTGGGAGGTATGTCATCAAAATTACTACAGAATAATCAGAAACTTGATCAGGAGTAAGCATGCAGTTTACGTCGTTGTATTTGTGATAACCTATTTCCGGAACAGTTTTCAGTATACAACGAAGGTACTCATGTTTATGTTGGTGAAGAGATCTACAACAAATGTAGATATTTTTAAAGCGAAATTCATTCGGGTGTAGCAATAGAGTAAGAGTATTTGTTTTACCACATCCTGAAGGTCCAACAATTACATGTGCCACCGAAAAGACTGCTATGTAGGATAAAAGTTTTGGCATTCAACATCAGATCACAATTATCGACTGGTAACGATGATGGTTGTGTTTCTAACTGTATTCTGCGTCTTTCCAATGCCAAATACACACTAATACAAAATTCTAAAAGACATATATTATGTTTAATATTTTCAGGTATATTATTAGGATATAGAAAAACCATAAATAATGTAATAAATAACAATAATAACAATAAATTATTTTATAAACCCTTCACCTTTTTATAATACTAATAATAATAGTAATAGTATGATGAATATGAATAGAAAGAAGTAATAGTATGATGAATAATTCCCGACGATTAATCCCAGATTTCAACAACCTCATCTGAAGGTGAGTCTGCCGCTCTCATGGTTGCACGAAATCTCTCCTGCAATTTCCTCCTCATTAGACGCACCCTGCGGTGCTTGGGTGATGCTCTGGTGATGGAGGTGGTGCAGGAGACGTCGGTGTTTCATTGTATAGTGGCGGTCTCTTCCCCGATGATGGGATCCAGGACCTTATTGGGAAGGCGACCACAATGGTCACCCTTTTTACTCTTATGGTGATTTCCTTCCAAAAAATTATATTAGCGATAAGTATTGAAAAATATGTGAAAACATGACAACAGTTCGATGCAACGCCCCAAATTTTAAATGTCAGTCTGGAAGTAATGGACTAATATACTATAAATGTTTCCTACTATCGTCGCAAGTCAGTCATGAGGTCTGTCATGTAGTCAGTCTAGTCTTAAAGCTTGATTACATGATGAAAGCTCATCAATCAAGCTTCTAAGTTTGTCCAATAGGTTCGTCGCCTCTTGGAGGGATCGAATTCTCTCATTAACAGGAACATTAGTTGGAATGTTACTATTAATGGCACCGTTAAAGAAGTTAAGAACCATGTCGCGGCCAGCGATATTATCAATATGCTCTTTTATCGGAATTAATTGCTGCACAATGAGTTTCCCTCAAGGTGCGACATGAAATCGTCAGATAATTCTTTAAAGCTCGCTGTAATAATGTTTTTTGAAGGATTTGACTGGGTCCGAGGAATTTGTCTAGAAGTGATGCGTGGCTGGATTTGAGGAATTTGGGTAGAAGTGGTGTGTGGGTGGAATGAGGAACAAGCAAGCGATGATAAATGGTCATGAGAAGAGTGGATTGAGATGCGAGCAGATTCTGGTGGGCTACGTTGACCTACAGTAATTACTGTACTTGAGAGAGATTGGGAAGAAGGAGCAGGATCGGGTATTAAATGCTGGTCGCTTTCAGGATCAAGTATAGCAGGTGGTGCGGTTTATGGAGTAGAAGGCTTCTTTTAATAACAAATCACTAAGGAGTATGGCGGTCGTTAGGAATTAACATGTAGTTCTAAACTGTCGCGACCACGACCAGGTTTCAAAAAATGTAACTCTTTTAAATTTTCTGATGAAGCTTTAAATAAAAGCGAAATATTGGTGAAAATTTAAAAGAGTTACATTTTTTGAAACCTGGCCGTCATCCCGACAGTTTATCTCTCAATAAAGTTAAAAGAATAGGATGATGCAAAGAATTAGATAAAAGAGCCGATTCAACAACCACCTGTGGTTGTGCTGATATAATCATCAAAGATTATGCATGTCCTCAACTGGCTGTGGACGTATTGGAGTTGCCACTACTCCACTATAAGTCTCTACCTTTTTACGTAGAAGTAAATTCCTAACTTTACCGCCGATCGTACGACAAATTGGTGTAGCAATTGTCTTACTACGTCGTCTGTAAAGTCTTTGTTGTGCAGTCAGTCTATTTCTTTCTACTCTACTCAATTTGTTGTACTTCTCAGCAGGTAAATAGAGAGGTGCTGTTGTTATTGCTTCAACTACAGCAGATGGTAGTACGGCAGAGAGTGCCAATTCGTTAATATGCGGTTCCGCAAACGGTACATCCTCTCCCCGCACTTTTTGCAGAATTCCCCCGATCATTTCGTCCGACATCCATTGAAAGTTGGAAACATCTTCAATATTTAATTTGCACATTTCAACAAATGACTCTTCGAAGTTACACTGCTGATGATTGGCCTAAACAAAAAAAAAATAGCAAATAACAAATTGTGTCTCAAAATTAACTAATCTAAATAACGCTTCAAGATAAAATAATTTGTTGGTATAGATTAAATTACATAACTTATAACAATGTATTTCAGAATATTAAAGCCACAATATCAATACATGTATCTTATAGCAGATATTAATTAGAAAATAACGTTTCAAGATAAAAAATCATCTATACCGACGCATTTCATATTAATAGTAATAAAAAATTTCGTATACCAACAAAGAGAAAGAAGGTATGTTAAGTATTTTTTATTCATTGAACCGAAATACAATAGCGAGTTCAAAGTATGCACTATTGTATATAGAACGTCAACAGCCACATCGTATCATTTTTCTAGATCTTGATAGAAACTTGATTCAAAATGGATCGTTTACTGAGCCACGTAATGTTTATGTTAACAGGAATTTAAATTAAATTTAACGAGATATATGCAAATCCTGTATTTTCTAGATAAGCAGTAATCCATCAACATCTACACGAGAAGTGGCGTCAGAACTAAATTTTCCCCGGAATCGAGTATGGAGAACTGTACTTAGAAATAAGTTTAAACCAAACAGCCATTCATGTTAGTCACAGCCTGGTGATAATTTAAGACCACTGGAGTGCTGCAACTAGTTAGTGGGGGAGATAAGAAGAAAATTTTACCAATTCTGGAATCTTTAACAAAAAACGGAGCATTTTTGGGCAGTACAGAATCTCAGACAAAATAGGGCAAGAAGACCACAACATCGTTCTGGATTAAACGCTTGGATGGGCATTTTGGGAAATCGTCTCACAGGACAATTATAAGTACTTTTGTGACGAGTTCGAGAGATAGTTCATGTTTGCTTTAGGTTTAGTTATTTTCTTCGTTTAGTTATAGGCAGATTTTCTTTTTCTATTTTTGTTCTGAAAACTCAAGGTCCACTGGTAGATCAATGATAACTTATAAGCTATTTGAAGTGGACCTTGTGATTTTCCTCTATTGAGCATTTGCTCCTATATGTTTTCTTTCTTTTTTATTTTTTCTGTATTTTTTTTCTTATGTATACCAATTGTAGATGCCTATAGAGGAAATATAAATCATTATTATTATTTGAACATTTACCGGAATTGTTGGTTTATTGTTTTGTTTTCTATTACTATTACTGTTATTGTTATTTTCATACTCTGTTTAAAATATGGTGCAAAAACACAGCTTCAATTTATGACTTATAAAATATCCCGTTGGCTTTTATTCAAATTCCTGTTAACATAAATATTACGCAGCTTGGTAAACGCTCCATTCTCGACCAAGCTTCTACCAAGATCTAAAAAATGATACGACGTGGCTGTTGCAGTTCTGGATACAACTGTAAATATCTTGCACTGGTTATTGTTGTATTTCGGTTCGAGGAATAAAAAATATTTAGCATATTTCGTTTCTCTTAGTTGGTGTACATTTTTCTATCAGTAATTAATTATAATTGAAATGTTTAACAGCTTGAAATCTCATCGCTAGCTTATTTAATCTTAAATGTCATCTTGGTCAATTAAGGCATTAAAGCATTTGTCAACATATTACACATGGTTGAACTTAGAAAAGAACTCTTTTTGATGGTGTCAAAATCCAAATTGGCGACGATAAGAAATAAGTTGATGATGGCCAGAAAGAACCGAAACGTCATATGAATAGTTCGAGTGACATCATTAGATAGAAGATTGAAAGTGGCCTCGAGAATGAGTTTTTGGTTTATTTTCTGTAAGGCCAAATAAAGGTGTTAGAAGTTTCTTTTTTATTGAACCTCGAACGTAATTTGTTGCAGGTTCATTTTGTCTTCGGGTTCATAACTAACACTAAATTTAGCAACTTTGTAAAATTTAAATCTTATATTTTAATCAAGTGCTCGAATTCTGTGGCACTGGAACACTGAAACACTTCACTAAAACCCTTACCACAATATCTCACTCATACTGGACGTACGTTTCGAACCTAGTACAAGTAAGATATTGTGGTAAGGGTTTTAGTGAAGTATTTCAGTATCTTCTACCTCCAATAACAAGTAAGATCCCCATGGTGAAGGCCGAAAATTAATCAGCCTGACGCGGGTTAAAACTAATGCTAAATTTGGTCAAAATTACGCATTGTTACGAAAATCAATTGTGTAAGGTGTCTCCTTCAACGTATTATTTGAAAAAGAGGAGCAACTTGAGGCCTACGTGTAAACCATTTGCAGTATAAAAGGAAGACGAACAAAATAAAGTGAGTGAAATATAAGGTACATTTGTCTGGATACCCGCAGAGAAACGTTTACTTGTATCAAAGCTGTCCGCCGTAATTCAGGACAATACTGTTTCAATTATCCGCAATACAATAACTGTTTTAAATCAAAAAAATATTTTCTTAGCGTTTCTTTCTCCGCTTAAGAGAAGTATACACTTGTAATGAAATAATTGTATTTCTTTGTTTAAGAAATTTGTTAACTTGGTTCAAGAAAATCTTGCAGAAAATTTGAAGAAAGTGATTCTTAGTAGAAGTAAATGGCCGTTATAGCAAAACAATATTTACTTAAGGATAGTAAATAAATTTCCTTAAAATAAAGCATTTTTTACTTAAAATTCTTAAAATGCTTATTATTTATATGCGCATTATTAATTGCGCTTACCTTGTTTAAAACAATACGACATATTTTGGGAAATCGTCTCACATAATGCAGTAAATTACTCACATTGCTTGATTTTAAAAAGGCTAAGGTAGGTTATCTACAGAATAATGTTCAAACAAAAGTGAACTTAATGTAGAAGTACACATGAAAAAAGTTCATAGAAACAATAACCAAGACAATGCTAATAATAAATAGCTCATGGTATTGATGGAATCACGACTGGTAAAAACAATATGAGAAGAGAAAACCATTAAAGCTTCTTTCAAAAACAGCAACCGAAATATTTCCTGGCGCCTCCTAGTTCCAGTAGTTATAGTCATGCCGTCCTTAAGACAGTATACATATATGTATTGAAATATTTTTGTCGCAGGGGATTTTGGGAAAATTGTTAAATTTTCTAACTTAAACTAAATTGACAATTCTTAGTCGGTTCAGGAGTATCCCTGGATACCCTTTTGACAATTTTCTAACGGTACATAGAGAAAAAAAATGCATAGGCAAAATTGTCAAGCTCGGTAGGGCAGTCAAAATCAGTAAAACAATCAAAGTCGGTAAGATATAGTAAAAATCGGCAGAAGATAAAGAGAAATAAGATAAATCATATGATACGATACGATAATTCTAAAAGATAAGTATAATCACGGGAAGTCAAAATCAATATAGGAAATAGATACACATCTGTATCACAAAATGAAAAACTTCAAGGTAAAACTTTGCAGATGCAAAATTAGAGAACGATAAATCGAAAATTTTGAAAGTCATACTGTATGTATTAAAAGTCATACTGTATATATTATGCAGATACAATCATCGTGCTATTTTTGACGGCTCAGAAATAGAAAATCCTTAAAGAGAAATGAAGGAAATAAATTTGGCACATGATAAGCGTTACTGCTAACTTGCGGGGTGTAATAGATATAGATAATTAATACTTTAAAAATAATTAAAGATAAATGAAAGCACAGAGATGCTGCTTGACTTATAGACAATACATAAAATTATTTGTTTAGCTAAGACACATATATAAGGTGTTAAAGGGATATCCTGGGTTTTAGAATAAATAAATATTTATTAAGATTGAATAAGCCTTCGGGGATACTAATTGGAGTTTGATGAGATTGAGGTGTTGTATCAAATAACCAAGATGTGATTTTTCTGTCGCCTCCTACGACATGGTATTGAAACCAGGACAGGTATTCTAGGTGTGCATGGAGAAATTCCAGCAGCCCCCCGCACACAGCCGCATTTGTATAGCCACCCCAAAAAGGTTGGTTTTACTGTGCCTCCAGCTAAGACAGAGCTCAGGGCGAGGTATGGCAGAGGTCCATCAAAGTTGAGATATGTGATATGCACAAATAAGGGCGCCAGGAGCTTTTTTAGGAAAAGCGCCAAAAACTTTGTTGCACCTCTCCTTGATGTGTGGAAATATTTATGAGACGTGAATTTTGAAATTTTAACAACGATTTTATTTGAACAAAAAGAAAAAAATATATATTTAACAATACAAAAGATAATCGAATTTTAGTTATGTGTGATTTTTCATATAAAAATCAAAATAGTATTGCTGTTACTCTAGCTGTTCTTGTCTAAAAGCCTGGCTCCTGGGCGTCGTTTCCGGGCAGGTGGATAGCTCTTTCCTAACACACGGTACCGCTTCTTAGGTCGTAACTTGCTAAGGATTTGCTACCACAGTTAGAATAATTGTTCTTGGGTTTATAAGTACCCATTTGAGGTAATTAAGCACATTTACTTAGGTACGCCTCACATCTGATCCTTATCAGAGCTCGTGAGAAAAGGAACCAAGAAAACTTTCATTCGGCCGAGGATACGCGTCAAAATCGTACGGAACAAAAAAAAAACTTAAAAGAAAAATTCAATGTAACAAAGCGAAATAAATATTCGTACGCCTACAACGCCGTTCAAAATCAACAGACCGCGTAACAATAAAGTTGTTACAAGTTATAGTCATGCAGTCGTAGATAGTAGCGGCAGAACCAGAATACAGATACTATACTTACCTGTAGAATGGTATAACCCTTAACGTACAACGTTTCATAAACATTTTCAAAAGATACCGGTTAACGTAATATTTTTTTTTATTACTATTTACCACGTGGACTAACTTAACTATAGTTTTTTTTAATGTACAATAAATAGTAATAATAAAAAATGGGTTAAATAAACTTATATATTAATATTAACTCATCAATTATTAAACTATATAAAAATAATCCCTATTTAATTACATTATTTAAGAAATAATTTAAGTATACTGTAACCTATAAAAAAAAAACTCTCGTTATCTCATTCACTTATCCCAATTTTAATTATTAACTTTAGGTATTTTTCCATTATTGTAATTTTTTTTTTATTGGATATCCTTGCGTTTTTTGATCACGAAAATGGTCGCTTAATTTCTCAATAGAACTTTGTGAGATCTGTACCATTTTTTCATTCCTACCGTTAATATAAATATTTTCTTAACTTATAATTAAATGCACGTGGAAAGAATGCCTAATACAATAACCAAAAAATAAATGCTAATATAGCTCATGGTATTGGTGGAATCATTCCCGGCAAAAACAATGTAGCAGAGAAAATAGCGCTAACACATGGACATCTGCCTACTCGGCGTCATCAGCATGGTTCTGAGCACTATCTACTGCCGCTATCATTGAGTTTGCCTTTCAGTTTATATTGCTAATCTCCAAAGCAGCACTGAATATGTCTCTCGGCGACACCTATCGCCAACAAACACAGTCACGCCGTCCCAGAGGGTAGCAAGACAAACCGGAGTGTAGATGTCCACCACCTATCGGGCAGCTCTTGGGCTGCCAAACGCAAGGGGGCGTTGTGCCTAGGCCGATAGGTGGTGGACATCTACACTCCGGTTTGTCTTGCTACCCTCTGGGACGGCGTGACTGTGTTTGTTGGCGATAGGTGTCGCCGAGAGACATATTCAGTGCTGCTTTGGAGATTAGCAATATAAACTGAGAGGCAAACTCAATGATAGCGGCAGTAGATAGTGCTCAGAACCATGCTGATGACGCCGAGTAGGCAGATGTCCATGTGTTAACGCTATTTTCTCTGCTACATTGTTTTTGCCGGAAACGATTCCACCAATACCATGAGCTATATTAGCATTTATTTTTTGGTTATAATTAAATGATTTACTTGAAAGAAATATTTTTCTGTCTTGGATTTTCTTGATTTTCTAATCCTAAGAAAATATTTATTTAATCTAAGTAAAATTTCAAGAAAGTTATTTTTTTTATATTATACATTTTTGTGGTCTTGAAATAAAAATATTTTCTTGAATAGAGACTGATTTTTGCAAGAAAATATAATTTTTTGATGCAAGAAACCATTTCTCTGCGTGCATAAAAATGGCCGAACGCTATTAAGTGTAATACACTAACACGTTTTGGGGTATAGATTTTAGTATATCGTTTTGGTAAACCTTACCGAAGTTCACAGTGTGAAATATACCTTAAATGGTGTGGAGTTATATGTATATGAACCACTTTGTTAATTTCTATACACTAATTTCTTTTGTGTACTTATATGCTAAGTTAATTTAGTATTTTATTTTATTCATACCTGTTAGTACCATCCTGTACCATAAACATTAGTTGTTTGTATCAACTTTTGAACCTTGGTAGTTTAGGAAGTGTGCATATCATTAAAATATTCTTCGAAGATATGCAACAAATGTAAATTTACTAATTCACTATTTCTCTAATTCAATTATCCTCGTAACTGCACTAATGGTAGTACATATTGTGAACATAGATAACGTCTTGAACACAGTGTGTGCAAGCAAATAAGTCGTACAAATACTAAGGGAAGCCTTTGTCTAGTAGTGCCCTCTTTGTAAAAAGACTGTATTATTTCTATACAGAAACCATTGGTTCGTTATATAACGCGTTGCTTTTCCTCGGGTGATTTCAATGATAGATTAGGAACGAAACCCTCCTCATAGCGTTTCGATTTTTATTATTCGTTCAGCTCTTTCTCTGTAGATGGCAGTAGATATTTGAAAATACGAACTTTATAAAAGATGCTAAATTATTATTTGGATAGTTTTTGCATTTTGCCCATTTTGGTCTATTTTCTTTGCACATCATAAAAAACGGGTGAAAATTACCCCGAAAGTAAGAGGAAACTTTTCTTCCCTCTATATTATGGGTGAATTTTATTTATTCTTTTGGGTGAAATAAAAATATGGGTAGTTAAGTAGTTGCTTTTATTTTCATCTACACACGTAATACTTGATACTAAAACGTTTTAAGAATTTCAAAACTTTCATGTTGACTGATTTTTAGTTTTTCAATCCCTTCCTGAGGTATATTTCCTAAAACTATTGCTGCAAAATTTCGTAGAGAGTTTCGTTACAAAGCTGTTTGCGTACTCTGTACCCTAAGGAAATGGGTGCATTTTGCCCCCATTAAAAGACTAAAATTTACCAAAAATTTGGGTAAAATTCCACTTCCTGGGGGAAAACAGAAAGTAGGGTAATTTTATCCTAAAGCATCAGAATGTAGGATAAAATTCGCCTAAAATAAGGTACGTACGTATAGACACAACTTGTGAAAAAAACAGAAAAGTTCTTGTATACATTCTACGCCGGCGCATGGTGTTGCTTACCGAGCTGTGACATCACCATCGAAACACAAGGCCTAAGTCGTTACCAACGATATACACAAGGCCTAAGCGCTTTGACGTCAGCAGGCTGTGACGTATTTTGACATAGGCCTTATAAACGTGTTTACACACTGAGACCATCTCTGCGTTTTGAATTGGTTTATCCAAATTATATTGGTTTTATTTAAAAAAATACTGTGTAGTGATGTTTCCGTACTTTGTTGGTGATACCTGCAATGTTCTTAAGGTGTTGTATAAGCGATAAAGCCTTTTCTGCACTGAGAGAAAGGAGTTGGTTCATCCAACAAACCACAAAGTGTTGCACATTTATGTGTTCATTCAACTAAAAATATATTCATTTTAGCTAATCATTTCAATGATCTTGCAACTTAACAGAACACACTAACTGTTGTTTTAAACCATATGGAGTGTTGAGTATATTTAACAAACAAATTGGTTGAGTCAACCAATTTTTAGTTGGTTCAACCAATCTTCTCTCTCAGTGTGAAACGATAAAAACGAGGTAACCTAACCCAAGATGGCGTCGGTTGTTTTCATACGTTCAGATCGACTGTTGCGTTTTGAATTAGTTTATACAAATTGTACTGGTTTTATTAAAGAAAAAAATACTGTATAGTGATATGTCCGTACTTTGTTGGTAATACCTGCAATGTTTTTCTAGTGTTGTGTAAGCGATAAAACCTTGTCCGAAACGATAAAAACGAAGTGCCCTAACTTAACATGGCGTCGGGTGTTTTGTTTGTGAGTTACACTAAAAGAAGATATTATTTATTTTTCAACAGCTACAGATTCAAGTACCGGTGAAATTATAATTGTAAGTTTAAAATATCCTAGGCTTAAAAAAGATGCTATTCCAACTCAATTCCCTGTTCGTTGTATTTGACAAAAAACGTGAAGATGTTATTGTTCAAATAGTTTTATATTCTTACGTTATATTTAACAAAATTATTTTTGAACACGAAGAGATGTTTTTAAATGTGTACAATAAACATTCTGTTTTAATACAATATATTTTAAATTATATCACCGAACGTAGCCATTTTGGATACTGATATATGTAAATGTCATATTCGCAGCAGTGGACGTATTGCAATTATAATAACTTGTTCTACAAATACCTTACTTTAAAATGATTGTGGGAAAACTAACGATAGATTAGGTAAAACACCACATAATAGGGAAGATAGATTAGGCAAAACTCCACTTAATAAGAAATTAAAGACCCTGGTTAAATAGCATGTCTGTAAATGTTCTCGTGAAATTGAACAAAATTTCGAATAAAATTGCATTTACTGTATCATTTCGACCTTAGTTTCGTCCAAATACATGTACAATTACAAATAATAATAATTAGTGGATTAAATATCCACCACAAATACATCTTTCACGAAAACGGTGCTCGGTTGTGTTGGGTTTTTGCTTTGAAAGTTCGTTTTTCCAAAATAAAATCGAATGGGATGCGAAGAAGGGCTCACTTGACGACTGGCATCCTCTTCAAACCGGAAACCTGTCGGAAACTGCAAATATACAACAAAATAACTATCCCAACGCTGCTATACGGGTGTGAATCTCGGGTAACCATAAATAGGCACGAAAGTTCAATAACAGCAGCAGAGATAAAACACCGAAGGAAAATATCAGGAGAAACTCGGCTGGACGGGATAAGGAACGATGATATTAGATAAGAATTAATCTAGGAAGCAAAAACGCATAAAATAACAAAAAGGAAGTTGAATTGGTAATGAGGATGAGCGACGACAAACTGGTGAAAAACGTATTGGAGGCCAAAATTGGAAATAGAAGAAAACGAGGAAGACCGAGAAAAACATGAATGGAGCAGGTGGCGAAGACGGGACGGTTGAGGGAGAAGACTCTACGAAGGATTTGGTGGGTAACCGGAAGAGTTTGAGGAGATGGGTCGAAAGCTAAGGTTTCAACTCCGACGCCCTGATAGGGCATAAAGATGTACGAGAAGAAGAAGAAGATTCTTTGTCGTTATCCTATTAAATAGTGTACCTATTACAGATTAATGCAACAAAAAAGTACCACGTCACTCAGCATATTTTTGGAAAACGTTAGAAACAAATCCACGCAACAATTTTTATTGGAAAATGTGGTCCCTGGTTGTCCTTCAAATAGCGGATCTTCGACATCAACATTTTGTTTAAAACACTGTGAAGCACTGCAAATATTCCATTCAATAAGCTGGCCAATGATATATTAAAAATAATATGCTGCGATTTATTAGGCAGTTTCTTATATTTTATCACATTTTCTAGATATCTTCAATATTGTTACTTAATTCGTTTTGTATTTTTTTTTTTCTCTTTTTTGCACTCGCTTCAAGTGTAAGTTACTGATTTAACCGAAAATTATGTGTACGTAATTATAATAGTAATCCATCCATTGAAAACTTTATTAAATATAAGCAAAGTTGTGCAATCTCAAAAAAAGTTATTCTACAAAGTAAGTGTTCTTCTTGGAAGCAATTCTGTACAAACTTAAATAAGAATACTTCTATAAATTCTATTTGGAAGGAAGTTAAGAGAGTGAAAAGCGTATTCGCTGGAAATAAGCAACCTATTGTTGAGGGCGATTGGTGTACCGAGTTTCTTAACAAGTTGTCTCCTGATTCGGTTAATCAACCATTCCATATTCCAAGCTATAGAACTATGGCGGATGATTTCTTTAACAAGCCGTTCAGCTTATCAGAATTAAACACATCCTTAAGAAACGTTAAGAACACTGCTCCCGGATTAGGTAATATTCCTTATACAGTACTATATCACCTTCCGACATTAGCTAGGCAACTTCTTCTTCAAGTTTATAATGAAATCTTCAATTCAGCTGCTATTCCTTCAGAATGGAAAGAGTACAAAGTTGTTCCCTTATTAAAACCTAATAAAAGTCCATTCAGCAGTTCCTCATTTAGACCCATATCCCTTGCATCTTGTATATTTAAAACATTCGAAAAAATGTTGAAAAACCGACTTGAGTATTGGGTTGAAGGTTGCAATAAAATCCCAAAATCACAACTAGGTTTCGGGAAGAGTTTCTCTACTCAGGATGGAATCGTCAATTTAGTCACAGATATTCAAACATCTTACGCCAACAACAAGTCCGCCGCTGCTCTCTTTGTTGACATACAAGGAGCATACGATAATGTCAACATTCATATTCTATTAGAAACATTGAAAAAACTTGGAATTTCATACAAATTTCTTAAGTTGATATATTACTTGTATACCGATAGGAGCATTTATCTCAAAGTGAATAACTCCATTTATGGACCACGGAAAACTAGCATTGGCATACCGCAAGGAAACATTTTGAGTCCACTCTTGTATATATTGTATATCTACGATCTTGAAAACATCTTTGATACAGACATTAACATAATTCAATATGCAGATGACATATGCTTGTATGTAAAAAATTGCTCTCTTGGCAGCATCTATCAACACCTAATCTCTACCCTTCATGATTTGGCAAATTACCTACTTCAAAGAGGCTTATCTATTTCATTCGAAAAGACAAAATTTACTATATTTACGAATAAAAGAACACACCTTATAGATCGCATAATCTTTGAGGATAACACTATTGAGCATACATCTGAATTTAAATTTTTGGGGATATTCATAGACGGGAAACTCTCCTGGAATACTCATATAAGATACATAGCAAACAAAACAGAAAAATCTATCAACGTACTGCGTATGTTATCCGGAACTAATTTTGGTGCTGATCCTTCTGTTTTACTTCTTCTATACAGAGCAACAATAAGATCACTATTTGATTATGGTTCGATTGTTTTTGGCAACGCATGTGATTCTTTATTAAGGAGGGTTATTCAAAGCGACTATAATGAGTATTATACAAGTGCAGCAACAGGAAACTTCTACAAAGAATTTGTAACTAAACCCCCAATAACACCATGGTTTCAGAAATGTTATATTCCTAAACGTATGGTTCAAGACGTGTGCCGATTAAGGTCCAATCATGGTATATGCAATAGTTACCTAAAGAAGATTAAGTTGAAAGACAGTGAAACATGCGAATGTGAAGAAGAGGAAAGTCTAGAGCACATTATTATGAATTGTCCTAAATATTACATAAGTCGTCAACTGCTTTTTTCAAACATTACCCCATTGGTGCAAAATCCATTCGACTACAGGACGTTGTTAAGGTCATCCAACATCAACATTTTTCAATTTATATATTATTTTCTCCGCGAGAACAAAATAAGAGTGTAGTTTTTTGTTTGTTTCTTAAGATATGACTGGTAATCCTTCTGTTTCTTCCTTTGTGGGTTTTCCCTTGTACCGTGGTTCTGTCATGTGTGTCAATTTATTAAATAATGCCCTGATGAACGGGGGCGAGAAGTGTGTAACTCAAGTTAGTCCTTTGTTTGAATCTTGAGCGAGTGTGAGATGATGGCCATGGCAAGCGCTACAGCCATAAATTGACTAATCAATCAATCAAGTTACTGATTGAATTTATACGAATTTATTGTGATTTCTTTTTGTCTTTATTGCACGTATACGCATACATACCCGCATTAATCAACCGATAACAAATGTATGTGCAAATCACTCTGTTAGATCAGTTATAATAGTTAAATAATTACCATCTAACGCTCACCATTCCATACTCTGTGCACTGAACTAATAGCAATTTACAATGCTTGTTACTAATGGAAAGCTTCTTAGAATAGTACATTCAAATGTTAGATCACTTGCGCCTAAGATAGACATTATCAAACAATATATTCACAATAACGGTATTGACATTTTAGCGGTGGTTACAGCCTAATATTCCAAACGCTAGTATCGGGGTTGATGAATTTTCTTTCTATAGGGTGGACAGGTTGACGCGTGGCGGAGGCGTTGGAATTTATTTACGTGAGGGAATCAAAGCTACTGCAATTAAAATGGAACAGTTGTGGTTATCATTGACTTTGGGGAAGTTTAAGTTTGTGGCACCTAAAGTTGACTATACAACATTTATCTTCGAATTTGAAGACTCCTTATCCTATTGTTTAACAATTTCTGAAAATCTATACTATTGCGGGGACTTCAACTTGGATTTATTCAAGGCCGACGACCTTCTCACGGAACAATTTAATGACTTTCTAACTTCAGTTGGTGCTGTGCAGGTAATAAATACATCCATAAGAATATTGAATCATTGCGCAAGTTTGATTGATCTCATTATCACTATTAGTCACTCTAATGTAGCTGAAGCTGGTGTTTTGAGCTTCCACGCATCTGATCATGATCTTATTTTTTGCGATGTTAAAGTCCAAGCAACCAAAGCTAAACCACGAATTCGAGAGTATCGCGATTTTAAAAGTATTGATCATGATTCGTTCCTTCGTGATCTACAGTCGATTAACTTTAACCAGATTATTTATTTAAACGAACTAGATGACAAAATTCACTACTTTAATACCGCTATACTCAGTTTATTCGACAAGCATGCTTCTCTTCGCAAACATAAATTCACTAAACCTTATATGCCCTGGCTTATGATGCGTCTTAGAGACAAAGCGAAGACAAAATTCTGATAGACAGGTTCTATAGGTGACTGGGAATATTATAAATCCTTACGAAATTTAACTACATCCACTTTGAAACGGGAAGAAAAGCATATTTCTAATTCATAACTCGAGGACGATGTGACTTCTCCATCTGGAATCACCTTTTATGTATTGGCTACCAAACCAAACATACGGTGTGGCAATTAAATAACCGGACTGGTGCTACTATCGGCAAACAGCGAGTACGCCACCCTGAGCTCGATGGGCATGGTTGTACGTCGCCCAGCCTCGCTGTAGCAATCGTCCGTTCAAGTCCTTACGCTAGCGTCGCGTCGGAAAAATGTCAGTGTTCAGATCGAGCAACGAGTTAACCTCAAGTTTCTTGTAAAACACGAGGTTCTAACTACCCTTCGTGAACGAGTGAGAAGACGAAGACCCGATTTGTGGAAGAGTATTATGGCGGCTTCAAGTTCAAGAAAATCGACCGGGCAACGTGCAACAGTGAGGTATGGAGATCCCAATTACGAGGACACTCTAATGCGGTCGGCAGAGGAATGTGATGAAGTTTTATCGGGAGAGAGTGAAACGTCTGAAATTGAAGAATCTGGTCAAGATTCATTAGAAGCCAATTCAGACTCTTCGCTGTTGTTTCGCTTCTCCATCCGGTATCTAGTGGAATAAAGTTCCGCCAAGCTCTACGAAAACTGCAAAACGTAACCTACTGCGTTTAGCACCAGGTGTAAAACTAAAGCAGTGTCCTGTGATACACCTGAAAGTGTTTTCAAATGTTTTATTACAAGATCGATCTTAGAAGAAGTCGTCAAGTGTACAAACCTTGAAGCTCGAAGAGTAACTACAGTAAAAGACAAAGGATGAGTAGATATTGATGTGATGAAGCTGAATGCTTTCTTAGGTTTGCTGATACAAGCTGGCGTGGAAAGAAACTGGGGCGTATCGATAAGAGAACTGTTTTCTTCTGATAAATGTAATCCTATTTATCAAGCTACTATGGGAATTAATCGGTTTGAAGATATTAGACGGTACATGCGTTTTGATGTCAAAAGAACTCGTGATTTTCGCCTACAGACCGATAGATTAGCTCCGATATCGTACACATGGAACTTATTTTTACAACAATGCAGGTCATCTTTGGTGCCAAACGAAAGTGTTACCATTGACGAGCAGTTACTCTCGTATAGAGGGAGATGTTCATTTATTCAGTATATGCTAAATAAACCGTCAAAATACGGTATCAAGATTTTCTGGATGTGTGAGACAGAATCAGGATTTGCAATTGATGGAATGGTATATACCGGACGACGACCCTATCAACCTATCCATACAAATCTTGCTTCTGAAGTAGTGCAAACTTTAGTACGGAGCATCCACTTCTCTGGACTAAATGTTACAATGGATAACTTCTTTACAAGCATTCCATTGGCTAAACGTTTATTAGAAAAGAACCTAACAGTGGTTGCAACACTAAGAAAAAATAAGAGAGAAATACCAAATGAAATAAGAAATGCAAAGAACAAACCGGTCTACTCTTGTATATTTGGCTTTTATGACAAAATGACTATGGTTGGCTACATTCCTAAGAAAGACAAGTCACTCATTTTGCTTAGCACCATGCACAATGACATGTCTGTAAGTGAAAATTTTAAGCAGAAACCGGAATTAATACTTTATTATAACAAAACCAAAGGGGGAGTAGACGTAATGGTTCAAAAACAGTCCAACCATACATGTAAAAGGCAAACGAAGCGTTGGCCTATGGCGCTTTTTTCTAATACGATCGATATTGCAGCATTAAATGCATTTATTATATTTTCCACGTTGAAACCTGATTATCATAGGAATGTATCACACGCTAGACGACCATTTTTGAAGGAATTAGCTGAGCAATCGGTAATACCTCATATGATAAGGAGGTCAAAAGATCCGAAAATACCAACAAATTCAATAAATTGTATGAACAAATTTATTAACACTGAAAAAACTGCGCTATAAGTAAAAGGAAGAGATGCATGATGTGTCCCTCTAGTTTAGACAGAAAGAAAGAAACTAGTTTGCGAAAAGTGTCGCAATGATGTGTGCAACGAACATAGCGTAAGAATTTGTAAAAATTGCTACTTTTGAACATGTATTTACATTTATAGGAGCTGTAATCTTTAGTTGGAGGTTTTGTTTAATTATTTCAGATTTTTACACGCACAAATAAATGATTTAAATATATTTCATGCTCTTATATATTTTTAACAGAGTAAAAAAATAACCGGGCCTGTAAGACCCGAGAAATGTTAATCTCTATATCCGAACACCCATGCATCCTAGGGTTAAAGCCCCGTTTTGCGTTGCTGTTTATAAAGAGAAGCTTCCTAATTTCAAAATGTTAGCAAAAAACCTGCTCTAAATATCCTAGAAGTAGGAAAAATCCATTCGTGTTGTTCAGCTAACACTAATTTAACTGTCAGTGACAGTCAAACCATGTGTTTTGATGCTCGACTCACGTCATGTGACATCCAGCAAAGGTTTTTTGTTTTATTATTATTACACAATATTATATTAAAGTAATATCAAAGGAATCAAAAACTTATTTGCCTTTTTTTTTTCTTTTTATTGCCTTTTTTTCTTTCTATTGCCTTTTTCTTCGATGTACGTTGCTTTTTCCAAATTGTTTAAAGTGCCTTTTTTGAGATCGCCTTTTTACAAAACTCGGGAAACCGCCAGCCTACAAACTTACTAAGTTAATCCACCTTACACTCAATTAATTCACTCAAATAAGTAAAATATAAAATGCATATAAAACTAAGTAGACATAGGTACGTTATCATATGATGAAAAAATAAAGAGTAACGTATTATTTTTCTAAATTTATTTAATATAAAACATTCGTATAATTAATTTTTACATGTATTCACATCTTACTTGTAATAAACACCATAAGGCAGCATCACATATGCACATTTTTAGCCGTAATACTTCTTGTAACCTCCATATCCTCCGTATCCTCCATATCCTCCGTATCCTCCATATCCTCCATATCCGCCATATCCTCCGTATCCTCCTTTATAACCACCTCCGTATCCTCCGTACCCACCATAACCGCCAAGTCCTCCACCATAACCTCCTCCATAACCTCCACCATAACCTCCACCATAACCTCCGTATCCTCCATATCCTCCGCCGTAGTAACCAGGTTCAGGTGCGGCGTAAGCCAACGCCACGAAGAGGATGCACAATGCGATTATTACCTGTGAATAAAAAATGATACCGTTTTGAAGTTAAATAAATAATGGTACAAACGCTATGTTTTGCATTGTTGCCCGTCAAAATTATCGAATAAATTCATTAAATTTGAAGCAATTTGTTTCTCGAAGAAATGCTCGGAGAGGTCAATTTTATTTTTTTTAATGAAGATTTTTACATCTATTTTAAGTTTCCCCCACTTTTGGTTTTCAAGTAATGACATCATCGACAATTTTTTTTTAATGACAACTCCCGATTTTTTATCTTAATAGATCATTTAATTGTCTAAATGACACCATCAAAATTTGAATACCTCACATGACAAAATTTTCGAATAAAACTCATTGAAAGAGGGAGAGACATAATAAAAAACCAAGGATAAATGCAGTTATTCAAGAAATAAACTGATTGTCTTCTTTAAATCAAATGTTCGAAATGCCATCCACCGGACTCTTGTCAATGAGCAAATCTATGGAAATATTCATTTTGTACATTGCGAATGATGTCAGAGCTAATTCGACTGATTAAATACCTCATTCTATTTTTGAAATCTTCTAGGTTTTGTGGTCTATCAAGATAGATTTTTGATTTTAAATACCCCCATTACAAAAAATCAAGGTGAATAGTATCTGAGAACCTGGGGGGTCAGTCTGTTGGTCTTCGCCTACTGATCGACCTACCAGGAAAGCAGTTGTTTAAAAATTCGCGAACAGGACGTGCAAAGTGCAGAGGTGCACCATCACACCGAAACTAAATATCGCCACGTGGTAAGTCAGAATCATCTTCATTTGAAAAAATTTCTGCAAGAGCAGGTATAAGTGCATATCTCAAAAAATCCAGATATCGCTGCCCCGTGAATTTCGTCAAAGAAGAAAGGACCAATGATTCTAGTGTCAACTGTCCCTGCCCACTCACTAACTTTATGACGGAGTTGAGTTTATACTTCAGTAATCCAGTGAGGGTTCTCTCTACTTCAGTATCTGCAATTTTGTCGATTTGCTGTTCCATTTAGGCAAAATGAGACTTTATTCGGCGATCAGGGCTATCTTCATTGAGTTCTAGCAGTACTAGTATCTTGTAAGGATGGTATTTTTCTGTTTTTAATACATATTGATCAATTTAATTAATTACTGTTGGCATAAGACCTTATTTTACAGTTTTTTTGTACACCCTTATAACAAAAGAAATTAACTAATCCGCTGTGATATTTGCGGTCAATGAAAAGTGGCCTGATGGCGACCGGATGATGTCACACCAATCGTTGGTTCAAAAATAGGTGATTAAAATTTCAATCTTGAGCCTTTTTTTTAAATAGCTAAATTCGAATGAACACTTCTGCACACTGCAACTTCTCTATTGTGATTATCATTTTCATTCTGATGTCATTCTTTTGGTTAGTAACCTTAGGTCTTATACAATCTATATACAGTATGCCCCATTTGAAATGGAAGCACCCCTGTAAAGCCTATATTTTACATTAAAATAAAACCAATTTTTTAGTACATAATGGATCAAAAAGTTTGCTTCCACACACAATTTCTGAAGTTCAATTAAATTTTCAAGGCACACTATGATATATAGTATGTCCCATTTGAAATGGAAGCACTTCTGTAAAGCCTATATTTTACATTGAAATGAAACCAATTTTTTAGTCTATAGTAGATCAAAAAGTCTGCTTCCACACATAATTTCTGAAGTTCAATTAAATTTTCAAGGCACACTATGATTATTTTTGGAGGTCGATAATAGCAAAATTTCATTAGCGATTTTTTATTACTACCACTGAATTCAGCAGGTCCTAAAATGGAATTAACCAAAATTTCATTCAAATATATTTATTAATAAAAAAGTTATGAGAGAATCATTTTTCAAATTTTACTGTGCATTATTTTATAAAACGACTTTCTGTAGCATCTATTGAGCAAAGTAGATCAAAATTTATAGAAAAAAGACAACCAAGAATTAACTAAACTTATTATTAAATGTTACAACATTGCAAATAACCATTTAAAAAAAATTCTAACTACAATTACAAAAGTGAATGTAATAATTCATCTAGCAAATTACAAATGTTAAAGAAATAAGTAAAACTAATAGTTACATTCTTTTTTTTAGATAATCTCACTTTACTTTTATTTAGTGTATTTTTATAATGCAGTCAGTATTAGGGCAACGCAAACTGCGCTGAAAGCCAGTGGCTGACGCATGAATGTTTACACAAAATAAACACGGCCGGAACAATTCGGTATAAGCGTCAGTATAACTGCGACTCGAAAGCCGATCTGTTGTGTATGCCTCTACGCTGTCGTATACTATATCGTAGTTCTACGTTTGTTTTGAAAATGTTTCCTACGTCGCGAAAACGACCAAAGTTGGACACAATAAGAGAATTTATTGCAGAAATGCCCGATTTAAAGCGTGATGACGCTAAAATTCAATGTGTAGTGTGTAAAATAGATTTAATGTGTTGGTCGAAAAGTGATTGTCTACGGCACGTAAATAGTGCAGGGCATGTTTAAAAAAAATTCCACACGAGATTATGACAAATTTAAATTTAATTTATGTGTTTATTGCATGTAATTTACCATTTCATTTACTAAGGAAGAAAGCATACGTCTCGTTTTGGAATGAATATTCGGTCTTTAAGTTACCAAGTGAGAGAACATTACAGAGAGTTGTGCCGTCTGCTCGTGAGCATGTCGAGAAAAGAATTAAATCGGAGTTGCAAGATAAAAAACTGTGGTTATGTGTGGACGAAACAACAGATCGTAAAAAACATTCTGTGGTTAATGTAATGGTACGCACAATGGAACCACATCGACCGTCACCCTCAATTTTACTAGCTTCCAGACGAATACAACAATGCACTGCCGAAGTAATTTCAATGTTGGTGTTAAATACATTGGAAAAGTTTGAACTTTCAACAAATCAACTGTTGATGTTTATGAGTGATGGTGCCGCAAACATGCTTGCTGTAGGTCGATCTCTTAAAAAACATTGTGCTAACTTGTTGCATATTACATGTAAAATTCATACTCTCAGTCTCGTAGCAGATAGTATCAGAAAATGTTATCCCGAGGTAGACGCTCTGATAGCACTTACAAAAGCTGTGTTTGTAAAATCCCCAAAACGTATTCGGGAATTTCATAGACTGTGCCTCGGTATTCCTGAACCACCACAACCTATTCTTACTCGCTGGGGAACATGGTTAGAGGCTGCATTTTATTATCTTAAATATTTTGAGAATATAAAGAACGTGATTTTAGAATTCGACCCAGAGGAAGCTGCGGCTGCCAAGGTAAGCCGCTTGAAATTTCAGGACAGTCAAGTTAAAACAGATTTGGAAATTATTCAGAACAATTATGTGGGACTAGCGGATGCGATAGAAAACCTACAAAATTCTACGGTGTCGTTAGTGGAATTTTTGCAAATAGTGCAATATGTTCACGCACAGCTATGCGCGATAGAAGACGCAAAAAATGTTTGTGTTTTAGAAAGGTTTGAAAGTGTTTTAGATAAAGACTCTGATTTTGGCACATTAAGACATATTTGTGAAGGTGCGCCAACAGAACCGTTAAATTATTTGAAAGATTATTTTACTTACGCAAATATAACGTCACTAGAGGTAGAACGTTCGTTTTCGGCAAAAACACTTTTTCTTCACGCCGGACTCACTTTGCCGAAACATATCTAATGTTACAAATATTAAATAGACATTATCCACTTTGTGATTTCACGGAAGACTCTTAAAACGGTAAGTGTTTGAGCACGTATCACATTTAATTTATTTTGTGTAAACTTTTATGCGTCCGCCACTGGCTTTCAGCGCAGTTGCGTTGCTCTAGTCAGTATCTTTATAAAAAATGTTTCAAGTGTTAATAATAATTGTTATTTCATCCAAAAAATACATGTAATTTAAGCAAAATCCAAAGTAGGCTATGACATCGAAATTAATAATTTATAAATTAAGTCAAATTACATTGACAGTTATTGCATAATTGTTCATTAACTTCATTGATAATTGAGTGGTTGCAAACTAGATTTGATAATTGTTGAAGTAAATCTGAATAAAGAGTTGCATTTGTTTACTGTTTAGCTGTTGTTTTATAAATTTTGATCTACCTTGGTCAGTAGATGTTGTAAGAAGGGGATTTATGAAATAATGCACTGTAAAGTTTGAAAAATGATTCTCTCGTAACTTTTTTATTAAGAAATATATTTGGTTAATGTTGGTTAATTCCATTCCAGGACCTTCTGAATTTAGTGGTGTAATCAGATTTTTAATAAAAAAAAACGCTAATAAAATCTCGCTATTTTCGACCTCCAAAAATTTGTGTGGAAGTAGACTTTTTGACCCACGATGTATTAAAGAAAAATGGTTTCATTTTAGTGAAAAATACATGTTCTACAGGGGTGCTTCCGTTTCAAATGGGTCACACTGTATATCCGGTGATCTACTGATAATGATGTAATTAATGCAATGATATTTTAATATTAATTTGAAATTATCGTTAACGTTAAACTTTCCTTTATCACATTAAGTTATTTATTTGTTTCCTTCCATGAACAAATTAGCGGTTGATAGGACTGGATGTAGGTACCTTATGTAACCATATGAAACAACTCTATCTCATCCTAAATCGTTACACCTTTGTGGTTATTCTCAGGATTGAACCTATACCGAATAGAATTCCGTAGAATGGTCAATTAAACTACGTCAGAAATGCATCAGAGATTGTATATCTACGATACGTATTTACGTATACATATCTTCTAATCTTTGTGTATCTGGCCTTATTATCTTTTTATGCATATCGAATCCAATTATGTTCTGAATACGATCTTGGGTTAATACAATATTTATTTAAATTTCTAAATGTAGAATGTTAATTTTTGCCTCTTTTGCATTTAATTAAAGCAAGCTCTGATAAATCGTTAAATTTAAATAAAATATAATGTGAACAGTTATTTTTAACAATTAAGTTCTGACGATGATTTTTTATTACATGGTGGTCTATTGGAAGCATTCTCACATAATAAAAAAATCCCAAATTAACATACATAGCACTATAAAAACGTAAGGTCAGATTGATTGCATTGCAAAGTAAAATTAATTAAAGGTTTTCAACTATTATGCGAATGAAAAATGTAATATGCAGGTCATAAACTATGTTAAGAACTAAGTCCTGTCGATAAAAAAAAGCTTCTAAAAATATCTACATCTGTGCACGTATGAGAAACCTTTGACGATTGGATGAATTATATTATATCAAGTGTTGTCTTTTTGTTTTTGGAAATATTAACATAAACTAATTTACAAGTTCGATTACGAATTAAAATTGCCCAACAAGCTCTTTTATTTATTTTTAATTCCAAACATTTAAATTCTTATATAACTACAATTACGTAAAGAAGTATTACAGAATGTTACCGGATGCATGTCCCCAGCCCCGCCACCCCCGGATTTTGAGTTTCGTATGCGCTATCATTTTGTGTTGCAGAAAGAAAATTTTGTGCTTTAATATTAATTGTGTTATAACTAGTCTGGGCAAACAACGGTAACAGTCAGTGTAGTAGATATGTGGTGCGGAGTCGGCGATTATTTATTTCACGCGTTCACAGCGTCAGTACTAAATCGATGCTGTATGCGAGTAGTTCTGTGTGTATGTAGGCTGTCGTAACTTATTTCGTAATTGTACGCTTATGTTTGCTTTAAAAATGTCGCAGTTAGGTACGTCACGAAAACGACCAATGGCAGACACAGTTAAAAACTTTATAGTGGATATGCCGGACTTAATTTTTTATGGTGCTAAAATTGAATGTCTAGTTTATAAAATCCCTTTAATGTGTTGGTCCAGAAGCCATTGTCAACGTCACATCGAAAGCAAAAAGTGGCATACGAGACCAAGAAAGATTTACATTTGATTTATGTGTTACTCTTATTTTATGTAATCTATCGTTTCGTTTACTAGACAAAGAAGCATTTGTCTCCTTCTGGAATAAATATGCGGACTGTAAATTACCTAGTCGGACTTCGATACGAAATGTAGTACCATTTGCTTGTGAACATATAGAAAAAAGAATGAAAACGGAATTGAAAGATAAAAGACTGTGATTGTGTGTGGACGAAACAACAGATCGTCAAAAACATTCTGTGGTTAATGAAATGATACGTACAATGGAACCACATCGACCGTCATCCTCCTTCTTACTTGCTTCCAAAAGCGTTATAAATTGTACTGCCGATGAGATTTTAAAGGTGGTGTTGAACTCATTGAACAAATTTGAAGTTTCAACTAAGCAACTTTTAATGTTTATGAGTGATGGTGCCGCAAACATGCGTTCTTTGGGCCGATCTCTTAAAGAACACAGTGGTAACTTCTTACATGTAACGTGTAAAATCCATACTCTAAATCTTGCGGCACAAACGATTCCTACATGTTTTCCACTACTAAATGCATTGATTGCTAGTACAAAGGCAGTGTTTCTAAAGTCCCCAAAACGTACCCGACTATTTCACAAAATGTGTCCTGATTTACCTGAACCACCACAGCCGATTGTTACACGTTGGGGAACATGGTTGCAGGTTGCGTTTTACTACAACAAATATTTTGATCAAGTAAAGAAGGTAGTTTTAAAATTCAATCCGACAGAAGCTGCAGCAATCAAGAAAAGCCAGGAAATATTTCAAGATAGTCAGGTTAAAAGAGATTTACAAACTATTCATAATTACTTCTGACTAGCGGAGGGAATAGAAAAATTACAAAATGTTTCGATGTCGCTAGCGGATTCTGTTCAAATTGTGAATGATGTTCACGCACAGTTATGCGCTGTAGAAGGCGAAATAAATTGGTGTGTAATACGAAAATTTGAAAGTGTTTTAAAGAAAGATTCCGATTTTCTTATATTAACACAAATTTGTCAAGGTGCGTGTGAAGATGCATTAAGTTGTTTCAAAGATTATTTTAAATATGCAGATATAACATCGCTAGGTGTCGAACGGTCGTTTTCGGCATTAAAAAACATTTATTCCGCACGTCGTACTCACTTGATTGAAACAGCTGTGGAAACATATCTAATGATTCAAATATTTAACAGATGTTACCCGGTTTGTAATTTCACGGAAGACTTTTAAACCAGTAAGCGTTTCAGCACGTTTTATAATTTATCACTTACCTTCTATTTTATGTGTAAACTTTTATGCGCTCGCCACGCCTCTGGCTGTTACCGTATATTTGCCCAGGTGAGTTACAATGGTTTCTTTTTGGCGGGGCTGGAGACATGTTAGCCCTGCCACCTTGGCATTTTGAAATTTCGTATACGCTATAATTTTGTGCTCGTTTTATACCGTTTTTGTGCCGCAAAAAGTAGATTTTGTGCTCCAATATTAAGGGAGTTATAATGTTTAGAATTTTGGGCATGACGTGTCCCCACCCTCCCACCACTGTATTTAGCTATTTCGTATACGTTATAATTTTGTACTAGTTTTGTGCCGTTTTGTGCTGCAAAAGGAAAATTTTGTGCTTCAATATTAAGCGAGTTATAACGTTTAGAATTTTGGGCATGGCATGTAATACTTTGAGATCGTCATTATTAAACGGATGATTATTCGAAATACAGTGTTGTTCGAACCCTGTGTTACATTTTTTATGTATTATACTACGTTTATGTTCTTTAAGTATAGTATTCAAGTTCCTGCCTCTTTGTCCTTTATAAATTGCATCACAATCATAGCATTTGGTTTGATATATTCGTTTTTGATTTTTGATGGGATCCTTATTGTTTACCAATAACGACCTCAAGTTATTCTTATTGTTGAATAATCTCAATGATCTCAAGGTATTACATCTAGGTAATAAAGGCAAAGACTTCAATTTAAGGAAAATTCTGCATATTAAGAAGGTGGAGAGGAAAGGTATGAATAGTGTTAACGATATTAAGGAATTCCCTTGCTCGCCACTGCTGGTGACAGCAATTACACTGTAAAATTATTGCGATTCGTTTTGTTGACTAGATTTTAAATCTGCAATATAATCCCCGTCAGGTAGTTGTTGTTGACCATGTTCTTGATTTTGTATTATATATCTTGATAATGGAGTAAAATCCGAAACAATTGTCGATTCAATAGACTATCTTTGTGAGTTAGAAAGTGTTTTCTTGTGTTTTTATTTTCTATTTACAATGTTTCATCAAGTGTTGACCAAAGAATCCATCGAATTTATTATATTTGCAGTTTATTTGAACAGAATTAACGATAAACAATTTTTTTAAGATACATCTTGAAGTATCATATCTATTCAGCTTTTTAGGATATTCGCACAAAGCATGACGAGTTACAAATCATGCCTACTATGTTAACAAAAATATATTTAAAACCGAGCAGGAAAATTTTTATTTTCTTTATTAGTTTAGTAATAATTGCGTTAGAAATTCAAATCCATTGTATTAATTACCTTAGCTACCAGCTGAATTTCCAAACAAAAAAATGTCAATTTAATACAAGTTTGGTTGGTGTATTTCTAATAAAACACATTTTCAGCAATAAAAATATCTTTAGGGGTCTAGAACATATAAAGAAAACACCGTTATTTGACGAAACAAAAGCAAAAGTAAACGATAGCCAATTTGTTACAAAATTTGGCCATTAGAAGCAAATGGAGTAAATTCATTTTTAAGAAATATCCCGTGAACGTACTGTTATTGCGAAATGCGCCGATTTCGCACGATTCTTACTTTTAAATAGCACCTTCCTCTCAGTCAGAAACTTTAAACTGAGAGCAGTGAATTTGTTTTCGAAACATATTTTTTTGGTAAGAAATTGTCATAGTCGGAAATTACATGGTATAGGAATGGCATATCCACAAGCATTTCGCGACACAAAATCATAGCGTATACGAAATTTCAAAATCCACTGGTGGCGGGGCTGGGGACATGCCGTGCCCAAAATTCTAAACGTTATAACTCATTTAATATTAAGGCACAGAATTTGCTTTTTGCGGCACAAAACGGCACAGAATGATAGCGTATAGGAAATTTCAAAATGTCGAGGTGGCGGGGCTGGTATGTCCCTAGCCCCGTCAAAAAGAACTCGTTATAGCTCCGTTAATATTAAAACAAAATCTTTTTTGCGGCACAAAACGGCACAAAATGAGTACAAAATGATAGCGTATAGGGAATTTCAAAATATCGAGGTGGTGGGGCTGTCATGTCCTTAGCCCCGCCAAAAGAAACCGTTATAAATCCGTTAATATTAACGCACAACATTTTCTCTTTGCGGCACAAAACGGGACAAAATGAGCACAAAATGATGGCGCATAGAAAAATTCAAAATCCGGGAATGGCGGAGCTGGGGACATGCACCCAATGTTACCCTAACATTTTGCATAAAATACACAAAAAAAGGTGCTTCCAATGAAAACTTTTCTTTTTAGAATTTGATAGCGAAACATATAAGAAAATAAGTATATATAATCCATAAGCTCATTCCGAATGACAAATATCTCACATTTAAGGCAGCAGCAGCTTTTTCATTTTCTCTATTTAAATCAACATGTTCGCCAGTATTAGTTGTTACAGAAAATGATTGTATCAGTGCTGGTACCAGTCGTAAAAGTCCACGGAATAATATTGTAATGTGTTTGAACTTTGCAATAAAAACACTGCTTTGGAAAGCATCATAAACTCATTATTAGACCTGGTAACTAGAGAGCAATCGCAGCGGCGGTGTGACTACGTTTAGGTGGGCGGGGAGGGCTGGTCGATTATGATACGACACGACAAATCATCATCACTCAGTTCAGTTTAGCATTGGATAGCGGATACGGCGTGTTGATTTTATTGATATAGACATAGTTATTAATTGTAGTTAATATTTAGTGTAGTGCGTTTTGATTTTATTGATATAGATGTAGTTATTAATTCTAGTTTTTAGTGAACATGTCGAAGGCTAAAAAACGACCCTTTCTAGACATAGTGAATAAGTTTATTTCTGACTTTCCCGATTTGTTTGTAAAGTGTGCAAAATACATTTTATGTCAAATGAGAAATGGAACCGTACAAGAGACGCAAATTCCGCACAGCATAGAAAACGAAAATTGGGCATGCCATCGAGAAGTGCATTTTTTTATGTAATTCTTATGTTGATAAACTGTAATTTGCCCCTAGACTTACTCGATAAACAACCGTTTAAGGATTTTTGGGACAACTACAATCCAGAGTTGCGGTTGCCAACGGAGAAAACGGCACGTAAGCATTTCTTGCATTCGTACGCGATGACGTGAAAAAGAAAATGAAACGCATATTGAAAAAACAGTTTCTTTGGTTATGTGTTGACGAGACAACAGACTGTAAAAACCTACATTACCACTGTTACTAGCTAGCCGAAGACTACAAGGGTGTACTGCTGCAACAATTACGAAGGTTGTACTTAGTACGTTGAAAAAATTTCAAATTTCAAAAGGTAAAGTGTTGTTTTTTATGAGCGATGGCGCAGCGATAATGCGTTCGGTAGGCCGTTCTCTTCTTGAACATGGTTGCAAGTGTTTACATGTTACGTGTAAAGTGCATGCTTTACATCTTGTGGCAGAAACCACTCGACAATGCTCTCCCGAGGTAGATGCATTAATAGCAAGCACAAAAAAAGTATTTTTGAAATCTCCCAAACGCCTACGATCATTTCACACAGTGTCCTGGTATTCGTCCGCCGGAGCCAATTCTTACAAGTTGGGGAACATGGTTGCAGGCAGCTTTTTATTATGCTGAACATTTCAAAATAGTAAAAGCTGTTGTTGCATAATTCAATCCTGCCGAAGATGCAGCTATTAAAGAGAGCCAGTCAAAATTTCAAGATATTTCCATTGAAACAGATTTAAAAAATATTCGCAGCTACTATAAAGGATTAGCTGATGCAATAGACCAATTACAAAATAGATCGTTATCATTATTGGAGTCTCTGCAAATTATGGACGGAGTGCATACACAGCTACTGACTATACATGACGCAAAATATAATCGCGTTTTAGAAAAGTTCGAGAGTGTGCTACAGAAAGATCCCGATTTTAGCACACTAAAACAAATTTGTGATGGTGTATCGAATAATCCACTGACTAAGTACAAAGAGTATTTTAATTATGCATGTATAACATCGGTGGATGTTGAACGCTCTTTTTCAAAATATAAACTCATTTTCTCACCATGGCGAACATCGTTCACCGAGATAACTGTGGAAACACATCTGATGGTGTCAACGTTTTGACCCTCTTATCCATATGGTGTTAATACTTTACTGTTCTGTAGCCAAGGCTGCTTAAAAGGGTGAGTGTTTCACTACTTTTCACATATTATAATTATGTATTAGTTCTGTTATTTTTTTCTATTTTCTTACTATTGTTTTTCTATACTATGCAGGTGCGGCTATGGCACGGCGCCCTGTTACCGGGCTCTACTTATTATCGATAATTTCACACAAGAAAGTGTAATTCGTAAAATTAAAACAATGTTGCCATAAAACAGGAAAAAATCTACAAAAATCTCAAAGTGCCCACCCTCTAAATTTTAGTTTGAATTAACATTTATGCGGTACAATTTTTTCCAAGCTTAAATTTTAAAACACCACAAAATAAATAAAGAACAAACCGTGTTGAATATAGTAAAATACTTTTCGTTGTTGTTAGCAAGTACAGGCCGCATTTGAATTTAATTACTTTAGAAAAAAAAGTTTGTCTTATTCAAAAGTTTTAAACACTCTCTAATGGATATTACACAGCTGTTCTAATAGTAGTAACTGCCGAATACATGACAATAACAAAGCTTGTCTTCTCTTTATGGTAAAATGAAGTGTGAATAACTATGTTTACCTAATTCGTTTCACCTAAGGTTTATAAAGGCCATTTCATGTTAATAAATATTCTATCTCAAGGATTAGAACCGTGTAAATTAACTTTACGAATTTCCCATCACATCTATATGCAAGGAACTATAAAAAAAGATATATTATCTCCTTATTTTACATTTCTTAAATTTATTACCGGAGAATGTTACATTTAATTTGAGATTCGTGCAAATGCAACACCTCGCCTTGACATATGGTTTTAATATTAGTTTAGATATTTATTAACACCTTGCATTGATTTCATTGTGAAATATCAAAATTTGTATGGTTGTGTATATATTAGACAGACATATACAGCGTGGTCAAATTGTACGGAATAATGACTCTACAGCCGTTACAGTACGTTATAGGAAAGATATTTTATATAAAAGTTGTTCGGCGAGATCCTAAAATTGTTTTGGGTTATGCAACAACAAAATTTGTTTGTTAGTTTCGACATATTTCTTAATTTTTTCTAATAGAATGATATAGTATTTCTTGGCTGTTTAAAGATATTTTTTTCTTGTTACAACATTTATAACTACTTTTCTAGTTCTTACTTCAACATTAAAAAAAAAACAAAAAAAAATTAAAAACAGAACTTTTTAGATAGAGGGGATGAGATGCATAGCAACACATTGTTTATTTATACGTTAGTCATTTATTTATTGTGTCAAGAAGATGGATGGAAAAAGATAAGATGACCATTTAAAGTGAAACTGAGAGAATAACAATCCTAATGATGGTTGGGTATGGTGACTCTAAGAGAACACAACAAGAAGTGCGTGTTCTTTTCAATGGAGAATACCCAAATAGGGAACCAATTAACTCAATCTGTTGTGAGCAAAACTTTGAAGCGTTTTGGAGAAACGGGTGATGTAAAGTTTCTTCCTAAATCTGAAGTACGACAGATTGCAACTAATGAGAACAAAAAGTCAGACGTGTTGTTCAGAAGTCACCGAAAATCAACATTCTTCTATATCTCAATTGTCTTAAAATTATAATGAAAGTGTGGTTTCGGTACATCAAATATTGAAAGAAAGCAAGTTTCGTCCTTGCAAACCGATTCTGCTTCAAGATTTATCCGAAGATGAATTTGACCGACGCCATGTGGTGTATTTTGCGAATTGATGATGGACGTAGATTTAACTAACAAGATTATTGTTGTTGTATTAATGGGCGAAGCTTCGGGTTACGGAATACACCTCGTGCTTCTAGGCATCGATTATTATGATAATAATTAGCCGATCCTACTAGAATTTTGCCGAATCCAGGGGTGCTCCAAACCTTGGTAGGGATTTTTATCGTGGCAAACATCGTACTGTGATATAAGGCGTACGGTTTTACTTCCCTATCCGAGAAGAAGGCATGCTCTGATTTTTATTCGTAATTAAAAACCAACCGTCCTAGCCGGGATATGAACCAGCGCTGTTCGGATCGAAAGAAAACAAGATTGTTTTTTTTTCTGGTGAAGCATCATGTTTTCTTAATGGCACTGTTAATTCGCATAATCACCGATACTGGTCCTAGGAACATATTGCACCATATCCAAAGACCACAAAATATAAACTCATTGACAGGAATTTGCGCTGAGCCTATTATCGATCCTTCCTTTATCAACGAAAATCTTGCAGATTCAAATTATTCCGTCTCTTACGGTTCTATTTCCTAATGATGAGGAGGTTGAAGAAGAACTAATTGACAATAATCTAACTCCCGATGTCTGGTTTCAGTAAGATGGGGCACCACCTCTTTATCAATTCAATGTTTTCAATTATTTAAATGAAATTTTCTGAAAGTGTTGGATGGGAAGAAGGGGAGTTGTAGAGTGGCCGCCGAGATCACCAGACCTTACTTTTCGCGATTTCTCTTATTGGGTCATTTAAAAAAGAGTTTACAGCAACCGTCCCGAAAATATTGCAGAATTTGAACAACGGATTAGAAAGGAAATCGTGTTGTTATCTCAAAATGCACACACAATTTAATTTGTGAATTCAGTAACAGCTTGTTTGGTTGTTAATTTTGAACATTTGCATTCGATTTTTTTAATTTCAAATAAAAAACGTATAGATTAACATGTTGATATTTTATATTTTATTGTTTCCTTTGTTTTTCGTAACATTTTTAATTAACATTATTTTAATAGTCATAATTAGAAAAAAATAGCTTCATCAAACAGCGAAAAGAAACTATGCCATTATTCTATTTAAAAAAGTGAGGAATGAATCGTCACTATTTTCCAGTAAACGCTTTACTTAATTGCCATGTCAAATTACATATGCAGATTAATTAACGCCGAATAATACATATGTATATGCAGTTATATGCAGTTAAAATAAACATATTGTGAAACAAATGCTACAAAACGAAACATTTTAAACAAAATAATTAACTTCTTATAAACTGAAAGATTATTTTTAGGCTTTAGCGTGCTTGTGCTCAAAGAAAATGATTCTAACTTTAGGGTTATAATAAACAATTTACAGAACATGTAGCGGTTATTTGGCACCCTCATGCTGCAAACAGTATAGTCTTCAGTACACGCAAAAATCAGTATCTATTCAAGAAAATATTTTTATTTCAAGACTATAAAAATGTATAATCAAGAAAATCCAAGACGGAAACGTTTCTTCCAAGTAAATCATTTAGTTTTAAGTTAAGAAAATATTCCAGGTAGGAATGAAAAAACGGTCAAGATCTTTGTTATTTTGAGTTAAAAAAACGTTCAAAAAACACATCATCGGGCCAGCTGCAAGGATATTCAATAAAAGAAAAATTACAATAATGGAAAAAAAAGTTAATAATTAAAATTAGGAGCAAGTGAATGAATTAATGAAAAATGGGATTGGATCTGCGCACATTCTAGTGTTTAATACATTTATATATATATATACATACTTTTTTTGCCTGAGATTATGTATTGTGCATTTAAGATCCAATAAAGTGATTTATTATTAAAAAAAGTTTTTGTTACATGTTACAGTGTAATTAAATTATTGATCTAATGCGACTCTGTGTGAGGAATACATAGTAAAGATGGTTGAAAGAAAAGTCCACTTTCTCACAATAACTCAATTTAATGGAAAAGGGAGATGGGACATTAGTCCCGAAACCGGTCGCTCTTTTCCATTAAATTGAGTTATTGTGAGAAAGTAGACTTTTCTTTCAACCACCTTTACCAATTAAATTATTTCTTTAATAATGTAGGGATTCTTTTTATGTAGTTTAATAATTAATTCACTTTTTTAAAATGTAAAAATTTAATTTTTCTTTTATTGTATTTTAGAATATTTAACAATTGATTAGCTTCTAATAATATACTACATAACCTATTTTAATTGGTTGACATGTCACTTTGGTGCAATTTTACAATTATCTTTACAGTTTTCTGGTAACTTATGTACATTTCCATGTTTTATTTCATGGTTGTCCTCGTAGCTGGCTTGATGATGTGTTTTTGAACACGAAACTGGTCGCCTGATTGTTAATAGAATTTGTGAGAAAATTGGACCTGCTTTTTATTCCCCTTCATTAACTAAATACCCACACTTGAGTCACGATGGAATATTTAATAATTAATGAGTTAACATTTAAGTTTATTTATCCCTTTTTTATTATTATTTCTTATATATTAGAAAAAAAAACTATAGTTAAATTGGTACACGTGATAAATAGTAATAAAAAGAAGAAAAATATTACATTAACCGGTATCTGAAAATGTTTATGAAACGTTGTACGTTAAAGGTTATATCATTGTATGGGTGAGTATGGTAACTGTATTCCAGTTCCGTCGCTACTAGTTGCTGTTTTTGAAGATTAGTGGCATAAACTGAGAAATGTAAGAGGAATGTGGCCAGGAGCAAGAAGCGTTAATGCTTTTCTCTTCTCACATTGTTTTTGCCGGTAGTGGTTGAATACAACAACCATTGCATGCACTTACTTATACGATGAGAAGCCTACCTGTATTTACATGTCATTGCAAAGCTAACGTTTCAAATATTGGCTGCTTTGCCATATTTCCCAAAATAAAGGAGCTTTTACTATTGATATGCTAATTCATCAATTAAACTAATTGAAATAATACCTTTGTTTTTTATTGTATTAGTAGTAATTTCTTCTTACAGATAAGGCTTTAAACGGTTTTATATTCAGTTTATTAACCTTTTCAAAATCTTGAGGTGTACCTTGCTGTATAGGTGTTATACGTAACATCATTTTGAAATTGTATTGTTTGAAACAGAGATAAATCATCATTTGAAAACCGTGCAGTTTATAGAATATAACCTTTAGGGGATTATCCACTAATTTAACCACAATAAAAATGTATAAACGCGTATAAGGGTTATTATATATAGTTTTGCTTCAATTATTGATGCATGCCGCACAATGTAAAGTACCTACTTTATCTGTGGATTTCAAACATATTGTTATAAATGCAACTAAAATAAGAAGCAGCTTTAAAAAAATACTGCTAATCAAACAATTTACTTGTATTTTGATTTCTGGAAGAAATTCTTGACGAATGTAAAGGATTGTTTGAAGAATCCCAATAAATTAATGAATCCAAAGTCTTAATCCACAAAAAAAAATTATTTATATGCAATATATGTATTCCAAAGGGTAACAGTTATAGCAGCGGCGATCAACACTAAGTTGAACAAAGCAAATGACAAGTTACTTACTCTGTACAAATTGGACATCGTGATTCCGAACTTAAAGCAGGCACAACAAAGTAGCAAAATCTAGACAACAACCGTTGGGAAGCTGCAAAATTCGAATAACAGTGAAGAACTTCTTCACGACTTTTATAGTGGTTCTGTTGGGAGGCGAAGGTCGATGTTTAACATTTTTGCGGTAATTGGAGATCATGAATGACTTATTCGCAAGTACGTTTATTAGACGATGGTTAGGGGAATCGCGTTAGAAAAAATCGTCGGTACTAGTAACGTAAACAATGTCGAAAACATCCTGTGGTAGCGGCTAATAGATCGTTATTGTATTGTAATTGATTTCTCGCGGGAAAAATGACAACACCAAAGTGTAATGAACGTCATTACCTAATGGATCGTGCACTAGTGGTAATTGTATCAAAATTACAGTGATGATTTGATACTTTCTTGACATAGAACATTAGCGCAAATTTTCAATGCAAATATTACGGTTGATGACATGCTAGAGGTGCAATAGCTAAGTATTATCTCCGTCATAAAGCAATTAAATGCAATCAAATGCAAATCCATTTATAAGTACGAATTATATACTAAAATGGCTATACGTTAAAATTTTTCACTCAATTTAAGTTATATTTCGTTAAACTAATATGAATATAGATTAACTTTTGTATTTCCAAACAATTGTTAGGGAACTTTTGAAATTAAAAATATTTTTTTATAATAGTTGTGAGTAGTAAGGCACTATAAGAACATTTCCTTGAAATTGATTTCCGTAGTTACTCAAATTCAAAATTATTTTTCACAAAAATCGGGAATTACTTCATCAATCAATACACGATGGAACCTATATCTGCAGTGGCTCAGATGACTGTATTTACATAATAGGGTTATTATTAAAGCGTGGCAATAGGTTGCACCCGCAGAGGCGCCGGTATGGAGGTGTGTATGTACGTATGTGGATGCAGAGTTCAGTAATGCGGTAGACATTAAGGAGTTTGGTAGTTCGGTTCTCATTGTGTGTTTTCGAAAACATGGGACGTAAGCCTGGTGTACCTCTTGCATTGCATGTGAAGAAATATATTTGGCGTTTCCCTGGTTTGGAATTTACAGGTTCGCACATTCGTTGCAAATTTTGCGGTATAGGGTTGCTAGGTCGCACGACATTTGAATGTAAAAGTCATATTAAAAGTAAACGTCATGTATTGAATTTAAGAAACAATATTCCGTACTGACAATTTTTGTATGATTTTATTTTCATGTTGAGCACGTGCAACATCCCACAACACCTTGTTGATAATGAAAACTTTCGCCTTTTTTTACCAACAAAAAGACAATTGCGGTACAATTTACCACATGTGCAAAATACAGTAAAAGACGACTTGAGAAATCTGGCTCACTATGGATGAAACTAATGATGCTCAGAAACACAGTGCGATTCATATTGTGGCGCGTCCTTTAAAACGTAATGGTCCTTGTTGCTTCTTTGTTATTAGCCAGTAAAAGGATTGATGCCGAAACCGTTGTAAACATAATAAATAATATGTTAAGAGAACTATAGGTATTACACATGATTTTGCTGCTCATTCTCCTTTCGTCCTTCGAACGAACGTTCTTCTCTTGGAACCGAAGAGTTCAAGTTTGGACTCATCGGCCTACAAAACATTTTTCCACTTATCAACGGTCCAATGTTAATGCTCTCTAGCCCACTGCAGCCGTATTATTTTATTTTGCTTGCGCAAGAGTGGTTTACGCAACGCTATTCGCCCAAATAAAACCCCCTCTCTTGATTTCCTTTTCACGGTGGTTAAACTAACTTGTTTTTCACGCTTAATACCTATTTCAGCCGTTATTCCAAGGACAGTTTTTCATCTATTCCGTTTACTCGTCATAATTATTCGACGATCTTCTGCTGGCGCTGTCACTTTCCGTCCTGTTTGTTTTCTATTTAGTAATGTGCCAGCTCCTTGATATTTTGTTTGGCGAATCAATTTCAATTTTCTTGCGATATCTCTATTACTTCGGCCAAGATTATGTAAAGCAATAATCATTGTGCGGATTTCTAAAGGCAACTCTCTTGTTTTCGGCATTTCAATACTAGTTTTAGATAATTTTATTAAGGATATTCACTGTTTAAAAGAACAATAACCACTAAATCTAAATACATAATTGCAGTTCAGGTAAATAGGGAATTGTCATCCTTGCGTGCAATACGTTAAATATTGATTAGTGCGGGATAATTGTATTACATTTCGAGTTTTTTTATGGCCCTATCTGGACCCCTAATTATTTCGTTTGACATGAACCGTTTTCCAGCAAGCTATTTTTTCAAGTTTGGAAAAAGAAAAAAGTCAACAGAGGGCTAAATCTGGCGAATATGGTGGTTGGGGCACCAATTCGTACCGTAACTGGACTCGTTTTGCTGTCGCAATTGCCGTTGGGTGGGACGGGTCGTTATCATGATGGTAGAGAATTTCTTTCTTCACTAAGTGGCGCCTTCTTCTCTTTAGTTCAGCGTCGAATCGGTCCAATAAATTAGCATAGTACTGTCTAGTGTTTGTCCTTCCCTTCTCTAAATAATCAATTGAGATTATACCTTGCGAATCCCAAAAATTCGTTGCCGTAACTTTTCCGGCTGATGGAATTGTCTTCGGCTATTTTAGTGCACGTTCGCCGGGAAAAGCCCATTTTGCCGACTGACCTTTGGTTTCTGGCGTGTAGTGATGTATAAAAGACTAATGATACTGTGAACTGTTTATAACTTGTGCAATCTTCTTGACAAAATGTTTGGCATACAAGTTACGTATTTTTTGCCGTAGAATCCAAATTTGTAATAAAAAATTCCCATTTGAGATTTGAAAGTTTCTCCGGCACTGCCCGCAGGGGGTGCTCGAGGGTCGAGATTGGCATCAGTGACTCCTTCGAGGCGAACAAATTGCATTCATAACGTTTTTTCCTTCAATGCGTAGTTTTCGACGTATTGCGATGTCTCAAGATGAAAAACTCATCCTGTATACTCATGTTAAGTGTTTGTAATATTCCACAAACCATTGTGCAGCAGGAGGCGTTTCGTCCATCTTGGGGTAAATATGTTTCTGCTTGGAAATTATCGAGCAGAAGACAACTGCGAATGCATTTATCGCGTGTGCAATGTCAAGTTACACTTACTGTACAGAATATTACAAACAATGAGAACATGGAATATGGAGATATAGAAAGATATCGACGAAACAACGGATGCTAAGAAAAACGGAGTCTAGTAAATGTTATAGGGCGTACCTTTAAGTTTGGTGGCCCGTCAACACCATTTGTTTGTCCAGCAAGCATCTTCAAAATACTAAGGCAGAAACTAGTGCAAATAATAATGCTATTAATGTCTTTGGTGTACAACGAATTCAATTAAGAACGTTTGTCACTGACGGTGCGGCAACTATGTTTAAAGCTGGAAGATTACAAAAAACAGATTTTCCGCATCTCCTTTACGTAACATGTTTACTACATGCGTTTCATCTTGTGGTAGATACCATTGGACTCAGGCTGTCGATGAGCAGGTTTTTTTCTAAATCCCTAAAAAGGATTCGCCAATTCAGGAATTTTTATCCCTGAATTCGACTACCACCTGAACCCATATTAACGGATGGGGTACATGATTTAGAGTAGTATCCTAGTACAGTGAACATTTTCAGGGTATCAAATATTTTATTTCCTCGTTGAAACCACAAGATTCTGAAGCTAATCAAAGGCAAAGAACTGTTTTCGGATCACCAACTTGAAGCAGATATAGCGGAGATTTGCGAAAAGTACTTTGTTCTTGGAGATTCACAACAATTGTAAATTAGCGCATTATTTTTATGGGAATCACTTGTCACATTGTCGATGATATAAGAACGCCCTTGGCACACTTCAGAAATAATAAAGGACATTACGTAGCCGAGAAATTTATTACCGTTCTAAATAAAAATTCAGATTTGCAGAAAATGCCAACGTATAAATATCACACCCGAATGTGAAAGCCATGAGAAAGAGTATTTTAAATAGGCAAATATTACTAGAACGGTCACTCTGCAAGTAAAAGTATGTATTTCAACAATTTTAACAATGTCGAAGGTTAAATGAATCTTCAATCGAGGCAATATTAATGGTGGAGTTTTATGCCACTTCTTTACGGTATGATACATATTCGACAGCATTCAGACGTCTATAGAAAAGCTAAATACGTATAAATAATTTTTATTTCGTACTGCCTTCTCTGTTTTGAACAGTTACAATTGTATTCAACTCAACCAGTAGAGCAGAAGGTGCACATAGGGAATATGTTGGTAATATAGCATACCAAAGTTTCTCAATAATGTATGTAGTTACATCTGTCAAACGAAAACTTTTAGCCTAGACCTACTATTAAGGTTACAGTGACCCATGAACAAGACAGAAGTGACATTTCAAACTAGGTGCACGTGAGTGATTATTTGTTTTCGTAGCATGTTATTACTTAAGTGTCTGCTATTATTGACTACTACGTGAAATGGGTTTTGCAAAAATACTACTGCCATTTATTATTTTTTTTTCATACGTAACGAAATGTAACATTTTTACAATGTGGGTTGTTGGGAATATGGAATATCACTATTCTATATTTGCATACCCGTTTCGTCACATATGTTTTTTACGAAAGCATTTCTTTTTCTGTTTTGGAATACCAAGAAAAAGTCAACGTCGAGCTTGTAAAAAAAAAGAAAGTAGTGCAGTGAAGAAAAAATGAGTCTGGCAATTACAGGTCATAGAAAAATGGATACGACTGGTGAAAATAATCATGTTATTATTGCAAATTGTCAGTATGTATTCCATATTTGCACTCCAGTTCCTCAAGTAATAATTTTGGCATTTTTTCAAGAATTCTTTTTTTCGAGAATGTGTAGGACTACAAGAAGTCTAAGTAAAGATCTTGGTCCGTAACTGTTTTGAGTATATTCTAGCGAATTTGAACTTTAAATAACTCGATTTACAACAAGATGTACTCATAAAACAAAATGGTATTCCATATTTGCACTTTCTATTCAACAATAAGAATGCATACAACAAGCAAGGTGAGCGAACTGATTTAGATATATTGCAACGCCGTTCGAACTTGTACCGGCCACTGTGCCCCGGCAAAATGATCCATATTATATGGTTCACCTCGCTATTTCTGTTAAGGCTATTTGAAATTGAACTTCGTCAAAAATTATCAGTTAAGTACGCTAAGGTATCTGATCTCTGTCAACTTGTATTGTTAGAAGTCCGTGCGAAATATTAGTAACATTGTCAATTCAACCAAAATAGCAAATCCTATTATGGTGACTCGGTAAATTCCTCCTTGATTTTGTTAAGTGCCATGCAGTGTCTTTCGTCATACGATGAAATTCAGCGAAAACACCCAAGTGAAAAAAATGCATCAATAACATTAGCCGGTATATGTTCTCAGATTTAATATTTATAACGTGCAATAAGGAACAACACTTATACGTAGAGTTTGTTAAAAAGGTGGTATCGGCAGTGGCGCACCGCATAAAAGTAGATACGTAATATACAATATTAGTGAAAAATAATATTGTTACCTTTTCCTGTCGTCTGTCCACTGTGGCAATTGGCAACCGCCCTTGTAAGCTGCGTAGAATTGCAACATCAGCAACGCTTCCATTGTCGATTCATTCAGCCGTCGACGGTGTTGTGAATACGTTTTCAGCCGTCGACGGTGTTGTGAATACGTTGTTGTATACTTCGAAAATGATCGTTCGACATCCAATGAAGTAAGATTTGCAAATGTCAGATATTCCTTTTCCTCATCTGGGCACTCTTGATTTTCAGTTATAGACCGAACCTTTTGTAGATCGGGATTTTTCGTTAAAATTGCACCAAATTTTTGAGTAACATCGACTCCTATAATGTTCGTCAAGTTTTCTAGAGCGGCTTGTAAATTGTTTATGCAATTTAATGCGTCTCGTGCAGATAAGTGACTGTTTTCTAATTGCTCAATAGTTTGTGCAACTTCAGAATAGTTCATGGAAATTTCATCTATTTGTTATTAAACGTCCGAATTGGAAAAAAAGTTGCTGACTATCTCGAACTGCTGCAGAATCATTTGAATCAAGTTTCAAGATGACATTTTTCACGTGTGAAAAATATCTCTGATAGTAAGAGGAGCCATATTCCCCATCGCGTTATTACAGGCTGAGGTGGTGTTGGTAATTTCGGACACAATTGTTTGAATACACGGATGTGTTTGGGAGATTCGATGAACACTTTTTTGGTAAATGCTATTAACTTATCCACCATCGGATACTTCTTTCAAATGGTTTCTGCTAGGAGGTGACATGCGTGTATGAGGCATGTTATGTGAAGAAGAGTCGGAAAACATATTTTCAACATCCTACCAACTCTCAGCATTGTTGCGGCTCCGTCAGTAACGAACATTGTGACTTGGGTTTCTGTGATACAAAATTCTCTCAACGAATCTTTTATTATCTTGACAACGGTTTCTGCATTAGCTTTCTGAATCCTTTTACTGGATAACAACAATGAAGCTGGTGGACCATCACGTTTTAAAGGACGCGCTACAACATAAATGACCTTGTGTTTCTGAGCATCAGTTGTTTCATCTACACATAGGCAGATTTTCTTATTTCTCATCTCGTCTTTTATACATTCCTTTACTGTACCTTGCACACGTGGCAAATTGTATCGTAATTGCATAGATGTTGGCAGCTTCCATGAGGGAACGTACTTAGCCTAAAAAAGACGAAAGTGTTCATTAGATACTAGATGTTGTGTGTTAACATAAAAATAAAATCATATAAAAATTGCCAGTATGGAATACTGTTTCTTAAATTTAATACATGACGTTTACTTTTACAATGTTTTCTACATTCAAACCTATCGCGACTTAGCAATCCGCTATTGCATATTGTGCTATAATATGCGGATTTCTATATTCTAATCCAGGGAAATGCCTGGGATATTTATTCACATTCGAAGGGAACGTTACACCCTTTGGGCGTCCCATCTCCGCGTACTTATTTGGCGTGCAGCGTACTGTCGCTTTGAACTCTCTCGCGGTACTGTCGAGAACGACTACGAGTTGAAAATTACCCCTATCCACGCCGCTACCGCTACGCTACTGCAATCCGGTACCACCTTTTTAACAAACTCTACTTATAGGACATAATTAAACCTTTGCTATTCATAAAATACTATTATTGCCGATTTTATAGTTTGTAATCTACAGCCTCGGCCAATAAAACGGAGCATCTGTAGATTTTCGCAAATGTATAAAAAGTACTCGTTGTTTTTATACAAGCGAAAAGATAATGAAATGTTATTGTGCTAATTACTTTAAAATGGCATGCAGGTTTTTCTCTGAAAAATCAAATAAAATCGAGACGCAAACAATTCTAGGAATCAAAATCAGTTATACAAAAATGTTGCTTCAATGTTTAGTAGTACTAGCATTTCAATTGTTTACGGGTTGTTATATTGTTATATCTGGCCCTAGTAAAGGGTAAGTGTTTTTCTATAAATATTAACAATTATTATGGCAAAAAAGCGACGGGGTCGTACTTTAGAACTGCACCCTGGACATGGACGTATATTCAGATTCAAGACCTTTCCTATTTACGGGGCAAGCTAATTGAATACATTACTATTTTACATTGAACTAATATATTAAGCAATTGATAATGATGAGTAAAGCTGGCCACGAGCGGTACCGCGCAGTAGCGTAGAGTCGACCAGACCTCGCGTTCCACTAGAGTTATTCTGCTAATAGAGACGTTTGCTGCCGCAAATAATTTCGCTCATCTTTTAAATAAAAATTAAATAACACGTGCTCAAACACTTACCATTTTAAGAGTCCTTCGTGAAATCACCAAATGAATAATGTCTGTTAAATATCTGCAACATTAGATATGTTTCAACTGTTGTTTCGGCAAAACTAGCACGGCACGAGAAAAAAATGCGTTTATATGCAGAGAACGAACGTTCTACATCTAGTGACGTAATAATTGCGTAAGTAAAATAATCTTTCAAATATTTTAACGATTCTGTTGACGCACCTTCACAAATGTGTCTTAATGTGCCAAAATCAGCATTTTTCTCAAAAACACTTTCAAATTTTTCTAGAACAGAAACATTTTTTGCGTCTTCAATCGCGCATAGCTGTGCGTGAACATGTTGGACTATTTGTAGAGATTCTTCTAGCGGCACCGCAGGATTTTGTAATTTTTCTATTGCATCTGCTAGCCCGAAGTAATTGTCGTGAATGATTTTTAAATTCATTTTAACCTGACTATCTTGAAATTTCGACTGGTTTTTCTGGATAGCGGCAGCTTCCTTTGTATCGAATTGTAAAACCACGTTCTTAATATTGTCAAAATATTTATGATAATAAAACGCGGCCTGCAACCATGTTCCCCAACGAGTTAGAATAGGTTCTGGTGGCTCTGGTATACGGGGGCACAGTCTGTGAAATTCGCGAATACGTTTCGGTGATTTGACAAATACTGCTTTGGTATGCGCTATTAAAGCGTCTACCTCCGGATAACATTCTCTGATACTATCCGCCACAAGATTGAGAGCATGAATTTTACACGTAATGTGTAACAAATTAGCAGAATGCTTTTTAAGAAACCGGCCTACAGAAAGCATGTTTGCAGCACCATCACTCACTAACATCAAGAGTTGGTTTGTTGAAAGTTTAAACTTGTCCAATGTATTTAACACTAACTTTGAAATTACTTCGGCAATACAGTGTTGTATTCGTTTGGAGACTAATAGAATTGAAGGTGCCGATTGATGAGGTTCCAATTTGCGTGCCATTATATTAAGAACAGAATGTTTCTTCCGATCTGTTGTTTCGTCGACACATAACCACAATTTTTGATCTTTCAACTCCGATTTTATTTTTTGTCCAATATGTTCGCGCGCAGATGGCACAATTCTTCGTAACGATGTTCGACTTGGTAATTTGCACTCCGAATAGTTATTCCAAAAGCAGATAAATTGTTCCTTGTCTAGTAAATTAAACGGTATATTACATGCGATAAACGTAACGCATAAATTAAATATAAATTTTTCTTTGTCTCGTGCGCAATTTCTTTTTGCTTTTCACTATTTACGTGTCGTAGACAATGTTGTCTGGACCAACACATTAACGGGATTTTACAGATTACACATTTAATTTTAGCACCTTCATATATTAAGTCTGGAATTTCTGCAATAAATTGTCGAAGTTTGTCCGACCGCGGTCGTTTTGCTGACGAAATCATAATTTTTCTAGGACAGATAAACAATTGCGCAAATGACCGGCAGCGAAAATGTCCGTACTGCTCCGCAGACGATGTAATACTACCGTTCCTCTCGGTCCGAACTGATTCTACGCCGATGCGCGGTACCGCTCGTAGCCAGCGTTAATGATGAGTTTAAAAAACTCCCAAAAATGTTTTCTTCACAAATACTTTACTTCTAATGTGTACATATGTACGTTTAGTGCGTATTCCGCACATTACATCTACGTATACACATTTGAAATAAAGTATTTGTAAAGGAAACAATTTTGGAAGTCTTTTAAACTCATCATTACCATCTTACTTCTTGGACAGCTATTTGAAGACACCCAAGAACCTGTAAACAGAGACCTGATCAAAGAAACTGTCGAATGTACCATTGTAGCAAGTATCCAGATTCAGGTTTTCCATTACTCACATTAAACTCTAACTCTTTCCTATCACTCATACCAAATTCTACAACAATCGGCATTAAAATGGCAAAGTTATTGGTTTTTGACGAACTGCGGCCCACCACAAACACACATTAAAAGAATGGCTAGAAAAATATAGGTTAAGGGTAAATGTGGCCATCAGATTAACTGGAAAACGTGGAAATTAATGGCTCACGAATACCCTGTAACACGTCAGTAAGGTATCTGGGGCAGATTTTTTATTTGGAAGCTCCACGTAGATGATGTCGGGAATAGGTTCTTCGTGGCTACGAATAAGCTGATGGCTCTACTATTTACTGGTAGCTTCTTCAACCTGAAGATCAGCCTCATGTATAAAATTTGCTTAACCTGGTTAACAGCAGCGCTGTTTCGCCTTAAGGAACTGGAGCCATTACAAAACCGAATATTGAGTCTTGGTTTATATGAGTAATACCCAACTCCATAAAGACCTCCAAATATCAGGTTTAGGCCAACATCTGTCCTAACTGGCAAGGGGAACGCTGGAGGGGATAGGAAATTCCGCGAATTCTTTACTGGCGTGAGTGGTGGAGGAGACCCAGGACCGTCCACCACCTCGCTGTAAGGTGATCCGGATCAAGAACAAGATCTTCAGTTGACGATGAATCTACAGACACCCATACATTGGATCTACGCTTTCATTTCACTCCTCATTCGCGGATCTACAATGACAACCATTTGCAGGGAGGAATAAGCTGCATAAAAGTGAGAAAGGAGCTAAAGGGCTATGGCCTAACTCCGGGAAGAGTAGGAGAATTACTGAAATATTTAATTAATGGATTCGATCCCATTGTTAACCGTATGACATTAGGAATCCACGAATTTTCGAAACAGTGTTCCGAATTAATTAAATATTTTTCGTGGTGCGGAGTGTGCCGATACCTTAGTGTTTGCCGTACTACCCCACAGTGCTAGGTATCGTTATAGATTTACTTTAATTAAATGATTAGTATAAAGGTGAAATACATTGTTGGAGTACACACAATTATACAGTGAGGTCCTAAAGTGCCCCTACCCATGCTAACTTTTGAATGACAGAAGCTAGCGTCTTTAGAAAAAATAGGTCGATTTCTATTTTTTGTGAACTAACTTTTGCCCTCATCAACATTTCGGCGAATCTAACGATAACAGATATGTTATACTTTAACTTAAGAAATATGACGATATGCAGCAATAAACTCCTCATTCGATGAAAACCTCTGTCCTCCGAGTGAAACTTTGCGGCTAGTCGCTGGGAGGCAAATCTGGTAAACAAGGTAAGTGGTCTATCAACTCGAACCCCAATTCGTGAATTTTCACCGTGGCAACCACTGTGATGTGCGTTATCTTGGTGGAGCAAAACCTTTTTCTTTCAATGCGGCCGTTTTTCCACATTTTCTGCCTTCAGCTTGTCAAGTAATGATGCATAGTTCTTTCTATAGATATTATTGTGTTATTTGTGTATTATTTTGTATATTATAGAACAAATAAATTATTATAATAAGCCCTCGTTATTCTTTTCCTCTTTTCAAGAAAGTCGACTAACACAACTCCATGACTATCATAAAAAATAGTCGCTATCACTTTCCCGGCCGATAGTACAATCTTCGCCAATTCACCCGTCGCAGTCAGTTGTTTCGACAGTGACTTGGCTTCAGGAATATGCTGGTGTATCCAAGTTTCATCTACAGCTATGAATCGCCGCCAATATCTCAACTTATTTCACTTAAATTAGCTAAACAGGGTTTTGAAAATGTTTATTCGAATGCGTTTTTGGCCCTGAGTGAGCAAGCGTGGCACCCAACGCACGGTTAGCTTTCAAGATACCCACAGCCTCTGTTATCTCTCTAACCTTAATTCGGCAGTCGTTTAGCACCAGTTGGTGAACCTTTCCGATGTTATCGGTGGTGGTTGCAGTTTTTGGCCGCCCCGAACGTTCATCGTCAATGAAGTTGGTACGACCACGTTTAAATTCAGCTGCTCTGGCTGCTCAAAATTCCATCTCCCTTGCAATTTGCGTGTGCGTATTACCTTTCAAATGCAAGAATTTAATGACGGCTGAATATTCGATTTTTTTCATTTTTGCAGAAGCACCAACATCGGCTAACACAAACAACCGTTAAACAACAACTAAGCGTCCAATATGACTGAAATGTCTAAAAGTATCTCTTCAACACATGCGCAATTATATTGCCAGAATGTTTTTGACGAGTAATATCATCTTCATGTTAAGGCTTGAAACTTTTCAGACTACCCTCGTCTTAACGACCGATTATAAATTCGGCAGTAATAACTCCTTTAACGGGAGAAACATCGTAACTCCGTATATTTGCTAAGCAAAGTAATCATAACGAATGCAAAACTGTCAAATCTCAATTCCAAAAGCGTAAATTATTCTTATTAATTGTTATTTATTGTTATTATTCGATAATTCTTATTAATTGTTATTTATTGCTATTATTACCTGCATTTGTCATACTTTCGTTCATTGTACCCGTTATTATTTTATGTCATTTTAACTTGTTTTGTTAATTGTTGTTTCACCTTAACTTTATCGAACTTTATTGTAATTAATTAATAGAGTAACCAAAACTTGCGGACTCGCATAGGGGTCGGTATTACGGGTTAATATAAGAATACGAAAAATTCATAAATAAACTTACTTGCTAATTATTCAACAAATTAGAGGCATCAGGATGTGGACTACTGTAAACTTGCATCATTGCATATGTTTCCACAGTTACTTCTTTAAACCTTGTGCGTCGACAAGAAAAAATATTCTTATACATAGAAAACGATCTCTCCACATCTAAGGAAGTTACATTTGCATGTAGAAACTGTTTTTCAAAATCACTTAAAAGTTCACTATTCTTACACTTATTATAAACGGCCTCTAAAGTATTAAAATCGGGATTTTTCCTTAAAACATCTGCCAACTTTTGACTAGCGCATAATCCTGGCGTATCATTTAATGTGTGTAATTTATTTTTTACACTCTCCACTATGTCTAATGATTCCTGCTGTAATACTGTATAATTGGTACATATTGTTGTTAAATCTTCTAAAAGTTGAGGAATTTGAAATTCTCTTTGACTTTCTCTAATTGCTTTGGATTCATTCCGATTAAATCGCATTATAACTGATTGAATTTGTTGAAAATGGATCAAATAGTAAGAAGCTGCTGTTAGCTAAGTACCCCACTGCGTTAAAATTGGTTCAGGAGGTTCTGGAATACCTGAACAAAATTTACGAAATTCTTTTAAACGTTTAGGAGATTTACGAAACACTGCTTTAGTACTTCCAATCATCCGATCAACGTTTCCGTAATGTTGTCGAACAACTTCACCAACTAAATGCAAAGAATGCAGCACGCAGGTTATATGTACTAAGTTAGGAAATATATGTTTTAAGGATCGCCCAACACTTAACATCGTTGCTGCACTATCTGTCACAATCATCACAACTTGATCTTGGGAAATTTTAAATTTTTTCAAAGCATTCATTATCACTTTTTGAATATTTTCCGCGGTACATTGTTGAACACGTTTGCGAGCTAACAAATATCGAGGTGCTGTGTTCTCGCTAGATAAAACGCGAGCTATTACAATACTGTTTTTCTTTATATCGGTCGTTTCATCCACGGTAATCCATATTTTTTTGGAACACAAATCACGTTTACACACATTTTCTAGCATCTCTTTCATTCGCGGCAAATGATTCTGTAATTGTGTTTGTGAGGGTAATGGGTACTTTGGAACGTATTGTCGCCAAAACGTTTTAAAAGCTGCTTTTCTCACCAACGACAACGGAAGATTACAAGAGGTAAACATAATTAATAAATGTATGGGGAATAGTGTATAAGGTATTTCAGTTCTTGCATTTCTCATATGCTTAATACCATTGACATGCCTCTGGCAATCAGTTCTGTCCAATGCAACCAAACGAACATTGCATATTAAGCAAAAAACTGCACTACCGTCATATTTTAAATGGGGAAAAAGTGACACATACTTATGTACATTAGTAGCAAATCTATTACGAGGCATTGTTTTCTTAGGTATGTAAATATTAGTTCTATATGAAATGATACACTAATTATGTACTTGGTATAATACTACAACACACAAAAAACACCAGCTATATTTTCAAAAGCGACACGTAAGTACATAACCTTGACCGTTCGACTAATCTCTGCAACAGCTCAACCGGTACTAAAACGAAATCTCTCTCAGCGCGGTTTAACATGATTTATATTCAAGGTCGACACTACATGCCTGCTTCTCTACCGGTTTAGTTTATTTATGAATTTTTCGTATTCTTATATTAACCAGTAATACCGACGCCTATGCGAGTCCGCAAGTTTAGGTTACTCTATTAATTAATTGTGGTAGGTTTGTTTAAATTTGTTAGTTTTTGACAGGCAATGTGCTTAAGTTTCAGCTTTTTATGTTGTTGATTTTACAATGACCACCACCTAGACCACGTAAGATAACCATCAAGTACCTAATTCTAATATTCGGTAAGTTTGGCAACAATTCCCACAGTGGAACATAATGAATACTGCCCTTGTACAGCTGGAAATATTTGAACTTTGCGCTAAGTAGACATAGATAATATAAAATTTACAGAGCGAACTGCTTTAACAGAAGATAATATGATGTGAATTATTGTACAATTTGTTGCGCAACCATGGCAGATAAGGTGATAATTGTTGCCAGGTTTACATCATATTAAAATTGACCTAGAAATTTTGCATGGTCCGTGCCGAAGCCATCATGGTAACAACACAAAAATCAAAAAACTAACATATTTAAACAAACCCACCATAATTAATTAATTACAATAAAGTTCGATAAAGTAAAGAAATAACAACAATTAACAGAATAAATTAAAATGAGAGAAAATAATAACGAGAAAAAAGAAGGAACGTATGACAAATGCAGGAGATAATAATGATAAACAACAAGAATAATTTACGCTTTTGGAATTGAGATTTAACAGTTTGGCAATTGTTATGACTACTTTGCTTAGCAATGAGCTCTTTAGATCAGTCTGGCGTCACAAAAACAATTTGGCGCTGTTTCCTGGCCAACTTTGCGTAACAACAAAAGCAGATTACCAAAATCTTTATTGCTGCATGTCGTCATATTTTTTAAGTTAAAGTACAACATATGTGATATCATTAGATTTTATTCTGGCCTGATAATGTGTTTTCATTTTTTCATTCCTACATTTCACACTACCTCTCACACAGAATCACTATGGATTATTCAATTCCCGTAAATATTACAATTTATTACAAGATTACAAGTAAGAAACTTGCATAATAACAAGTGAAATAATAATGATATTAATAATCTCCCATGCAGTCAATAGATAAAAATTACCATGAGGGAATGTTTCATGCCAAGGTAGCATTATAAATGGAGTGTTTACGTAAACATTATTCAGTATGGGCGCGAATAAGTATCACTATGATTGCTTTAATAAAGAAGAGCCACTTAACATACATATATACGTGTTTAAAAAATCTCATATTTGCTCATGTGCGGCGGTATTTCCAATTTCCGTAATAAAAGTAGAAAAAAACCAATTTTTGTTTTTTTGCGTCATTTAGATGGCCTATATTATGCTAGCTACTTTGAAAAACCTGTTTTTTTCTTTGAATAGCTGATATATGAAGACATTATTTTTAACTTTATTACCTTATTCAAACTGCGGTTGTCATTCGACTGTTGCGAATGTAGACACCGCATCCAAAATTATCTGCTCACCATTGTTAATATTGCCTTTGTTGGGGTAAGACGAATAAAATTGGAAAGTTAGTGTAACTCTTGTCCTCCAAGTTAAAGTAATGGAATAAGAAAAACAAGTAAATATCTTATTCCATCCTGTATGAATTGATGTCCGAACAACTTTTATTTGAAAACCTTTTCCTTTAATTGATCAGAGAAGGAATTATCTTCTACCCACGTACTAAGTGGACAGTGTATATATTTTTAATTTGTAACCAACGGCTTGGTGCCCCGGTGGTAAGACGCCCTGCTCCTGACTGTGGCAGAGTTAGATGCTGGACGTTCGACTCCTATCAGGGTCAAGTGGCATATTTCTCTGGTGGGCCGGTATAATCTTGAGTTACCATTCGCAAGTTGGTCAATTGTTGCAGTTTCTACATGACTGCTTTGTACGAAACTAATTAGTCTTAAGTTCAGAGAAAACAATGTTTATGACCTTTCACAGAAGACAGTAAAGCGCTAATTTTGATGATCTGGAAATGGGCGGAGAATTAAATGATACAGCAATGGGACACAGTGAATTTCTTAAGAGTAAGTCTTCAATTGAATGAAATGATAAAAGTAACGTTACAAGAAATGGAAAGTATGGTTAAAATAAATAATAGATTGCCAGAGAAGTTAAAAAATTAAAGATGGAGTGAGGCAGAGAGATCCACTGTCACCTATCTCCTTCAGTGTAGTGTTAGAAAAAGCCGCAAGGGATGCAAACATAAGTAGAACAGGACTTATATACTACAAAAAGCATCAATGCATCGCTTTCGCAGATAAGCTGGTTCTTATAACGAGAAATAAAGAAGAATTAAGAAAAAGAGATTAGAAAAGGCGACGAAGAAAATTGGTATCAATGAAACGAAGACAAAATATATGGAATGGACAGACAACGAATTTAAAAAAGGGAATTATTTAAAAATAATAACAGAAAAAGAAAAAACATACACATTTGAGGCGGTAAATAGGTTTACGTACCCGGGAACTATATTTGCAAGACAACCGAATATACGAGGATGTATCATTTTTTAAAAATTCTGGAGGGTTTCTAGACCTGGAAAGGGTTGATGCGCAGGTAGCCTGTACCGTTAGGGAGAGGGGAGAACCGACCGCAGCTTTCTCGGGTCCCTTTAGTATCAAAAGAAACCATGAGCAAGAAAGAAGTGCATATCTCCGTGGAGCAGCGGATTATCATCAAGTTTTTGGACAAGGAAGGGGTGAACGTAACCGAAATTTTGTAGCGATTACAAATACAGTTCGGGGACAACACCATGTCAAGAACGTGTGTGCAAGGCAGAAACAATTTTCTGGAGGGCGTGAAAAGGTCAAGAACGAGAGCCATGATCGCCGCTCAAGGACTAGTGTGACCGCGGCCAACATCGAGGCGGTCCGAAATCTCATAGATAGAAATCGGCGCATAACTGGAAGTACTAGATGCCGTGAAATTGTCATTTCGAAGGAAAAGGAAGAAGCAATCGGCCAGAAGTGTCATTATTCTGCATGACAACGCCAGGCCTCATGTGGCGAACGCCGCGATGCAAAAAGTGGATGCATTAGGATGGGAGACGCTGGAACATCCACCCTATAGTCCAGACTTGTCACCTTGTGACTTCCATCTTTTTGGACCCCTCAAAGAAGCGCTTGGAGGCCAGCGTTTCGACGACAACGAAGCGGTGGAAGCGTTTGTGCTCCAATGGCTACACGAACGTCCGAAGAGTTTTTACGATGATGGAATAAAAAAGCTCCCAATCCGATGGGAAAAATGTACTTCTAGGAGGGGAGAATATGTAGAAAAATAATATATCTTTGTAAGCTTAGTTAAATAAAGTTAGAATTTTTTAAAAAACGAGTCCCGTTGTGTGTGGGAGCACTTAACAGGCTATTAAAGAAAAAAAATATCTCTAGGAAAGCTAAAGTTCATTTGTACAAAACAATATTCAGACCCATTGTGACGTATTTAAGTGAAACATAGACTTTAAGTAAAACAGAACAGACGAAATTGGAAGCGTGGGAAAGAAAAGTGCTCAGAAAGATATTTGGTGGGAAGAAAACTGAAGAGGAATGATTAAGATGAACTGATGAAGAGTTGAAATAATTCTATAACGATATATACATAATAGGAGTTATAAAATCGCAATGATTACGCATACTGAGAGAATGGACGAAAGACGAGTACCCAAACAACTTATGACAAAAATTATTGGTGGAAGGAAAAGAAAAGATCGCCCTAAAGCACGATGGAAAATAGACGTATAAAAATATATTTAAAGATTGCTAGATGGAAGGAAAAAGCAAAACACAAGACGATGTGGAGGAGAATTATACTTATCAAGCCATGGCCCTACTAGGCTGGCAGAGCTGATTATTATTATTATTAGGTCTTCAATTCACTGAGATACAATCACGACTGCAATGGGGAATCTTACTGTGGGGATCATCACCTGATGCATGTCACGTTTATAGCGCAGAAAGCAGTTATCCGCAGCGTTGTAGGCGCATACTTCAAGGACTCATGCAAACCGTTCTTTCAGTAATTAAATATATATTCGGATACATGTCGCCAGGCCCGCCAACTCCTAATTTTCAAATTTCCTATAGGCTATCATTTTGTGTCATTTTATGCCGCAAAAAGAAAATTTTGTGCTTCAATATTAGGCGAGTTATAACGATTTCTTTTTGGTGCGGTTGGGGGCATGCTTCTGACTATACACACCATACTTCAAAGTTTTATATAAAGTATTGTAATGTCTTACGAGGGAAAAATTAGAAAAAGGTTTTTTCGAAGTTAGTTGATTGTACGGTCTGAAGGTCCTGGTGGGGAGTGTTCCTAGACACTCTTTCGGCAATTTAAATTAATCTAGATATCATTTAATGAAATTTTTCGAGTATTAAAACTTGAAAAGAGAAGGCTAACCCGGAATTGCGACGTTCCAATATAAACTTTTTACGTTACGTACTGGAACCCTGCGTATTATTAACCCACAAAACTTTACTTTTACTTCGTATTTATGGTAGAATTTAAATGTTGAACACTTAAAAAATGAGAACACAGTCAAAGACGTGTTACCCGGATGAATATTTTGTCTAAAAGTGAGAAATTGATTAGCGTCCCTTCACTCCTTTATTTCATTCGCGATAGCGATTGTTTAATCACGTATAATTTGGATAACTGTACCTTTCTAAATATAATTTGTTAATAAATTTCAATCGAATATTCTTATTTTTTTTAAATAGCACAATGCATGCTATGCAGGGACGCAACTGGAAGACTGATTCTATGCTACTTTATGACAACACTGCCAACAAGTGTACAGTATTAACATTTAGTGACAAACAAGACGATACCTGTACGATCAAAACCTGTCGAACCATATTTAATTTTCGAAATTATGGCAAAGGTACAACTGAATTTATGCTATCATTTGTTATAGGAAAATATTCCATCAAAATTGAAGATTTAGGAAGTGAAGAAAATTAACAAAAAACAAGTTATTTAGCCATTCCACCATGATCGTTGTTGACTGGACGTAAAATAATGTAACTAGATATCTCGAAAAAACTGTTTTTCTGCTATTTCGTTCGGCGCCTATAGCTTTGTTATTACTAGAGTAACCTAAACTTGCGGACTCGCATAGGCGTCGGTATTACGGGTTAATATAAGAATACGAAAAATTCATAAATAAACTAAACCGGTAAAGAAGCAGGCATGTAGTGTCGACCTTGAATATAAATCATGTTAAACCGCGCTGAGAGAGATTTCGTTTTAGTACCGGTTGAGCTGTTGCAGAGATTAGTCGAACGGTCAAGGTTATGTACTTACGTGTCGCTTTTGAAAATATAGCTGGTGTTTTTTGTGTGTTGTAGTATTATACCAAGTACATAATTAGTGTATCGTTTCATATAGAACTAATATTTACATACCTAAGAAAACAATGCCTCGTAATAGATTTGCTACTAATGTACATAAGTATGTGTCACTTTTTCCCCATTTAAAATATGACGGTAGTGCAGTTTTTTGCTTAATATGCAATGTTCGTTTGGTTGCATTGGACAGAACTGATTGCCAGAGGCATGTCAATGGTATTAAGCATATGAGAAATGCAAGAACTGAAATACCTTATACACTATTCCCCATACATTTATTAATTATGTTTACCTCTTGTAATCTTCCGTTGTCGTTGGTGAGAAAAGCAGCTTTTAAAACGTTTTGGCGACAATACGTTCCAAAGTACCCATTACCCTCACAAACACAATTACAGAATCATTTGCCGCGAATGAAAGAGATGCTAGAAAATGTGTGTAAACGTGATTTGTGTTCCAAAAAAATATGGATTACCGTGGATGAGACGACCGACATAAAGAAAAACAGTATTGTGAATGTAATAGCTCACGTTTTATCTAGCGAGAACACAGCATCTTGATATTTGTTAGCTTGCAAACGTGTTCAACAATGTACCGCGGAAAATATTCAAAAAGTGATAATGAACGCTTTGAAAAAATTTAAAATTTCCCAAGATCAAGTTGTGATGATTGTGACAGATAGTGCAGCAACGATGTTAAGTGTTGGGCGATCCTTAAAACATATATTTCCTAACTTAATACATATAACCTGCGTGCTGCATTCTTTGCATTTAGTTGGTGAAGTTGTTCGACAACATTACGGAAACGTTGATCGGATGATTGACAGTACTAAAGCAGTGTTTCGTAAATCTCCTAAACGTTTAAAAGAATTTCGTAAATTTTGTTCAGGTATTCCAGAACCTCCTGAATCAATTTTAACGCGATGGGGTACTTGGCTAACAGCAGCTTCTTACTATTTGATCCATTTTCAACAAATTCACTCAGTTATAATGCGATTTAATCGGAATGAATCCAAAGCAATTAGAGAAAGTCAAAGAGAATTTCAAACTCCTCAACTTTTAGAAGATTTAACAACAATATGTACCAATTATACAGTATTACTAGATGCCATCAGAAAACTACAATGTACTGAATTGTCATTGCAGGAATCATTAGACATAGTGGAGAGTGTAAAAAATAAATTACACACATTAAATGATACGCCAGGATTATGCGCTAGTCAAAAGTTGGCAGATGTTTTAAGGAAAAATCCCGATTTTAATACTTTAGAGGCCGTTTATAATAAGTGTAAGAATAGTGAACTTTTAAGTGATTTTGAAAAACAGTTTCTACATGCAAATGTAACTTCCTTAGATGTGGAGAGATCGTTTTCTATGTATAAGAATATTTTTTCTTGTCGACGCACAAAGTTTAAAGAAGTAACTGTCGAAACATATGCAATGATGCAAGTTTACAGTAGTTCACATCCTGATGCCTCTAATTTGTTGAATAATTAGCAAGTAAGTTTATTTATGAATTTTTCGTATTCTTATATTAACCCGTAATACCGACACCTATGCGAGTCCGCAAGTTTTGGTTACTCTAGCTATTACTGATTTAAAAAAAAAGTGCAGCAAGGAAAGTTGTAGGTAATTATATGCTTAATACGACAATCTAAACGAATTTTTTAGTGACTACAATTTTGAGGTATGACAAAAAATTTGTTTTCTTTCTAAGGAAATAGTCGGTCATTTCATAAAAAAGGCTTTTGACATATGTAGTTATTTTTTCAAATAAATAAATCGTGCCCATTTTCTCCTTTTATTTTCCGAACTGTTCACGTAGCTCGATAGATGCACATCGCGTTTGGTAACAAAATTCAAGGACAGTTAATAAAATTTTGCTTTTAATTTCGAAATCATAATCATAATTATTTTGGTGTGTTTATTCCATTGGAATCACGATTTTACATCAAAATAATTACAAGTATGGATGCTTCACTTAAATGATTTGGTACCGTTACCTGATTATGCGGTAGTGCCCCATCGTGTTGAAACCAAGGGTAATTCATCTAACATATCAAAATCGTTCAGAAAGTGAAGATGCCGATCACCAGTTGATACGCCACCAAAAATGTACGGACTAAGAATTGTTGAACTAATGATACCACATCAAACATTGAATCCAAACTTAACTTGGGGTCTCCTCTGTTCAACATGATGCGGTTTTTCTTGCATCAATAAATGTTCGCTGTATCTATTAAACATGCCGCAGTTTGTAACTCGTGTTTTATCCGTCCACAAAACTTTAAATTTAAATTGTGGGTCAGCTTAACACAAGTTAGTAAACCAAGAACAAAATTCAACACGCTTATTGTAATCATCATGGTGTAGCGTTTGTGCAGCTGGGTTATAGAAATGAAACCTATGCTTCTTCAGTACTCGTATAACAGGACGTTGTGCTGTGCCTGCTTCTATCGAAATTTGTCGAGTTGAAATAGATGGATTTTGCACTACGCGTGCCAATACGTTTACCTCTGCCTGTTCATTAATGCCTCTTGCAGTCTTATTTAGATTACAGAAAGAACCATGCCCTCCTAGATTATCATACAGTTTCTTAGGTAGTTAAAGAAAGTGGCCATGATCGAAATACCCCTTAAAATACTGTTGCGCAGCTTGTATAGCACAAAATGTAACTCTCAATCATATCACGCTTTCCTTGATTAGACTAATTTACGAAACCTCAATCAACATTAATTGAAAACTAAGGTTATTTGCACCTGTCAGTAATTGTCGTTTGCATTTACCAATTGTTTCCACAGCTTACTACGCGAACAGTTCGGAGGATAAAAGTAGAAAATAGCTGTAATTTATTTATTTGCAAAAATAACTATGTCAAATGTTAAATCGTTGAAATTGTTGAAAAAATGCATTTTTTATGAAGTTGTGGCCGATTATGGTTTCCATTAAAAAGATTAATTTTTTTGTCATACCTCAAAATTTGTAGCTTACATAAAAAGTTCGGTTAGACAGTCTTATTAATAGAGCGGGCCAAGAGGGCCACGCGCCAGGTTCGCAATCAGGCTGCCGGGCGCATATATGTATGTAAACATAGGTAATTTAAATATGTAATTATTAGGACGAGGACCAAAACCACTGTCTATTACGTCGTGAAGACGCGCAAATATACACCTGCAGTTTGGGTGTTCGTTGATAAATAGGGCGTTGTTCACAGTGGGCCACTACAAAAAAAAAGTTCATTCATCGACGGCTACGAACTAACAGAGCGCTTATTCATTTACGGATGACGCGCTCTATTCATCAACAAATGACGAGTCTGCAGATGTTACGTTTGCACCACTTCGTGGCATACTAGAAACAAGCGTCGGTGTGCTCGCTTTAGTGATTATGTCTAACGTAACTATTAAAAATAAACGGCCATTACCTACGAAAGTTAATAAATTTCTTAGTGAATTTGTGGATTTACACTACAATGGGAGTACAATTTTCTGTAAAGTTTGTAAAAAGAAACTACTGTGCTGGAGCAAACGTGATTGTGAAAGACATATAAATAGCGCACACCACAGAGATAAAAGAAATGGTGTGTCACAACAACGTCAATTTCAATTAGAATTGCTTTTAACGTTTATGATATGTGGTCTACCACTTCGTATACTATAAATAAAAAAGCATTTCGAAAATTCTGGGGTACATACAATACCGAGTGGATACTACCATCTCGGACAGCGTTACGGAGAGATATTCCACGAATACGTGAAGACATTGAAAATCGAATTAAAGCCGAATTAAAAGATAAACAGCTGTGGCTATGTCTCGATGAGACGACAGATTGCAAAAAAAATTCTATTTTGAATATAATAGTGCGCGTATTAGATCCTATTAAACCAAATTTTGCAATTCTATTAGCCAGCAGAAGATTAAAACAGTGTACTAGTAAAGCAATTACGGCCGTAGTTCTCGAAACGTTACAAAAATTTCAAGTGTCAACCAGTCAACTGTTGTTGTTCATGAGCGATGGTGCAGCAACAATGTGTAGTGTAGGCCGTTCCCTTAAAGAAAAGTGTGAAGGACTTTTACATGTTACGTGTAAAGTCCATGCTTTACATTTTGTGGCACAAGCTATTCGAGAGTGTTACCCGGAGGTGGATGCATTAATAGCAAACACAAAAAAAGTGTTTCTCAAAAGTCCTAAGAGGACTAGGGCATTCCACAGGTTATGCCCTGGTATTCGAGAACCACCACAGCCCATTCTTACGCGTTGGGGAACGTGGTTAAAAGCCGCTTTTTATTATAATGAACATTTTCAAGAAGTCAAGTCAGTTATTTTGCAATTCGTCCCTGCCGAAGCTAGAGCTATTAGGATGAGCCAGAAGGGATTTCTCGATATTTCTGTTGAAACACATCTAAAGAATATTAGCAACAATTACAAAGGGTTAGTAGACGTGATAGAAAATTTGCAAAATTCTGGATTGTCGTTGGTAGAATCAGTGCAAGTCGTGGACGAAGTTAGTACATTGTTACACAGTATAAACGATGCAACAAGTGGACGAGTTTTAGCTAAGTTCGATAGTGTTTTAAAAAAGAATCCGGACTACACGAGATTAAGACAAATGTGCGATGGGGCATCTGCAGATTCCTTGACTAAGTCTAAAGATTATTTTAATTACGCCTGTCTTACTTCGGTAGACGTGGAACGGTCGTTTTCGAAATATAAGAACATTTTTTCGTCTCGGCGAACATCCTTCACCGAGGCAAATGTGGAAACTTATCTGATGGTGCAACTTTTTAAACAAGCCTATCCGCATTATTAAGAAGGATAGAATTTATTTATTATATCTTTATTTACAGTTACATTATTAAGTACAACAGAATAAAAAAAGCGTTCAGTTTCTCAGTTATTTCCTTATTACATCCCATTTACAACGCATACCGTTTTCAATCAAATAAAAAATCATAATGAAAATAAAAACACCTCAGCGTGTACATATATATATATATATATATATATATATATATATATATATATCCGCTCTAATTACTAAACATTATTATTGCGTCAGCTTTTATTTTTTTACTCTTGTGTATTAATTTCGAAATATCACATATCTGCTGTGACTCACATATACGCTATTTACAATAAGCGGCCGTTGCGCCTGATTCCGATTCTGTTGGATGGCGCAATTTGGCCCGCTCTACTTATTAAGCATATAATTGCATAGATCTTTCGTCTTTCCACTTTTTTCTAAACTCAATAATAACCGAGCTATAGGTACCGAACGAAAAAGCAAAAGAAAGGTGTTTTCGGGATATCTAGTTAGTCGTGCATTTTTTTAAAAAAACTAGAGACACATTCAATTGAGCTCGTAAAACTTCTTACCCATTTAATCGTCTCTCCACCTCCGCCAGTTTCCGAGATCCCCACACTAAACATAAGAAAAAACGCAACTGTGTATTTCTGTGAAATTTGTTGTCTTTGTCTGATTACGTCTTTTACATTTTGGCCGACTCTTAACCAAATTGATTTCCACCTCAACTTTAACATTCAGGTGTTAATAACTATAATTTAAGGAAACTATTTTTATCAAACTCTTAACATTCAACTTTTACTTAATATGAATAATCAAGATTTATGTTCTATATTGTACATTTTGCTATTGCATTATTATATTTATGTCCTTGTAATGTTGCAAATTTATTCATTCACCAAAATTCACTATTATATACTTGCTTGGTAAAAAATACTTCCTGAATTTCAAAATATTTTAATTGCATCTACAAGAAACTAATGACCTTTTTCAGACCGAAATTAAAATGGAAATTTAACATTACTTAGGCATAATTTGTATATTTTTTTAAACATCGCAGAAATTATTCTTCCATAAAAAATTCAAATAATATAGTTAAATGTTTCAAATCTTGTTCACGTTACAATTCAATGTTATTTTTACAGTAACTTGTGTAAGATAATAATTGTATTTTTGATAACTAAATCTGCGTTTGTATTTTTAATGGAGGGACCGTGAACACGGAAAATAGGGAAGTCGAACTATAGTGTTCCTTTCTATACGGCGTTATAGCCGGTAGTAAATATTAACAATATTATTAAAAATATTAATTTGACGTTCCTATGTATTCCTTGACAGTACGAAGTAAAACATTTATTCTTGTTTTATTGATTATAGAACGTGTCTCCGAATGCGACATCCCACTCTAGTAAACATTCTTATTTTTCATTTTTTCAGAAAAAAATAATGCTTGATCAATAGTTTTGCTTATCTTGAGATGTCGAACACAATGCTCAAACGACATCCAATCTCCTTAAATTGTTTTGATTAGGCAGCGCCGGCTTCAGCAACCCGGGCGCCCCGGGCGAGACATTCTTCAGCGCCCATTATTTCTTATAACCAGCACTTTACACGAAGGCAAAAAAAATCTAAACTAAAATTGAATTGCTTATCATATATATTTTTTATTGAGTTTAAAAATCAATGATTACGTGTTATCATGGCGCTATTATTTTATACTTCAAATTAAATGAAAATAAATCAAATTATTGATTGTCAAATCAACAAAATTTAACTTTCCTAGCCTTTCTATCGGCAAATTCTTTGGCAAGACTAGAGAAATCAAGATTTTCTGCAACTTCATTTTCAATGGACAGCGATGCTACACTAGTTAATCTTATTTAGGACATTGTAGATCGTAAGTAGGTCTTTATTGATTTTAGTTTTGAAAAACTGCGTTCCCCACTTGCAACAGTCACTGGTATTGTTAACAGAATACGCAGCGTTATCCATGTGTTAGGGAACAACTATTGAAGATCGTGCTTTTTGATAAAATTTAAAACTTCGATAGGCGTTGCCTGACTGTCCTTGAGGTAATGTTCATGTTCATCAATGTCTGATTTTGAGTTCACCGTTAATTTTTCTTGCAAGGTGGAATAATGCTTCATCGGTTCCTCTTTATTTTAATTTTTTTTAATGCCAAACAAGAAACTCCAGAAAAATCTTGCAGCTGTTGAAATCTTTCTTTCACAGACATAAGCACGGTGTCCAAAAGAGCATTAAAAAATTCCACTTCAAACAGTTTGTTTGGATCATTTATTGGTTCAACAGCCTCTTCACCCGGTCGCCGCTTAATGCGTCTTAGTCGCGTTTTGTGTTTGAAAAATAGCTTCACATCGATTTTACCACCAGAACTTTTCTCGTTATTGACATTCAAGTAGACAAGTCAAGTCCTGGCGCCCGGGGCGACAGCCCGTGTCCCCCCCCCCCCATACTACTGTCATTAGGGTCCGCATACAATGCGCGCCCATAATTTAAGACTGGTCTAATGTAGGTTTTATATATACAGTCCCTGGCCATATTACTTGAAACATGTCATACATCAACCCTTTTTCCTGGAAATTCCCATCCTATTATAGTGATATCCTTTTGCTTTGAATCCGATCGTTTATAGGGGGACTAGAATATTGTATCAATAAATAAAAATAGCAGAGAAATGATATTTAGAAGAGTAAAGTACGTATATATAAATATTTCAGTTATCAACTTACATTTAGCGAGTTCGCAGTTTAGAGAATGCATGGATATTTTTTAAAATATTTCGTCATAACCGTATAGAAGCTAAGTTGTGGAGTATTGTTAAGTGTTTTGTGTGAAAAAAATTGAAATATTTGGGGTTTTTTGTAAAAAATGCCCGGGAAAGATTTAACAAGTGAACAAAAAACCGCTATACAAGCCCTTCTACATTCAAACAAACATTCACAATGAGAATTTGCAAAATTACAGAAAGTATCTCCTTCTTCTGTATCGCGTTTAGCTAGAAACTAAAAGATCTGACCGTGAAATTGTTCATCAGGTTTTGAGCATAGATTTACTACAATTAAAATGATTCAAAAAAGTTTACAAGAGAGAGGAATAGAGATTTCGAGCAAAACTGTCAGGCGCCGATTGCGCGAAAATCGCATAATGGGCCGAAGACCTGTAAAAAAGCCGCGTTTAACAGAAAAAATGAAATCTGCTCGTCTTAACTTTGCAAGAGGATATCGACATTTCACAGACGAGAATTGGAAAAAGGTGAATAACTTAACAACATGATTTTTACTGAATTAATATTTGCATTATTTAATAGGTTTTTCTTTAGTGACGAGTGCTCGTTCGGTGTGTTAGTGCAGCGAGCACAATTTGTTCGTAGACGACCTGGCGAACGTCTCACAGAGTCCACGGTTCTTCGAACTGTAAAACACCCTCCCCAGGTAATGATTTGGGGTGTGATTAGTGGAGACGGACTCGGCCCTTTGTATTTTGTAGAAGGTACAATGCGTCAAGAGCAGTACATAAATATGTTAAAAAACACGTTATTACCGTATTTTAAGCCAGGACGTCGCATACCGACAGGGCGTATATTTATGCAAGATAATGCTCCTTGTCATGTGGCAAAAAAGGTTAAGAAATTCTTTGAAGACAATCACATACCTCTTTTACGTTGGCCCGGAAATTCACCGGACCTCAATTCCATCGACAACGTATGGAATCGACTAAAAAGTAAGGTATATGAAAGAGAAAACCCTACAAAGGAAATATTAATGAAGAATATAAAGGATGTATGGGAGAACGATGAAGATATAAAAGAGACAATCATATCTTGCATTGAAAGTATGCCCGGAAGAATTAAGGGTGTTATTAAAAATCATGATCATCCGAGATATTTCAGACATTTCTTGAATAGGGAAACTCCTATCTGCAACACATATTTTTCATTTTTGGGATTTCTTTTACGAGATAAGAACATAAAACTTGTTTTGGATGTTGATGGTTTTAAGGTATACTGATTTAACCCAGTTATCAATTAATTGACAATTGTAGACATATTTTCCACAAGGGCTTCAAGAAAGTAAAAAATGACCGAGAAATATGTAATTAATAATAAACCAAATACAAAAAACGATGTTAACCTATACGTGACAATTGACAAGAGACATAAGAAGTTAAACAGTACGCTACTTGAATAATGCAGTGGAGCGACTATCCTTGTCTGTTATTCTCATGGAGTTCAGCTATAAGCTTCCTTTTTCAGCAGCGCTACTTGCGAAAGATAGTTGAATTAATAGATTGTCTTTATTTCGAAACAATGACGTGTGTCAAAAGTTAAAATAGACAAAGTGCATTTTGTAAATATAACCTTTTATTAGAAGCAAATAAATTACTCAGTGATAAAAATTGTACAATTAACATTCAGCTGTTTCCAAGCGTTTCGAATTGTCCTGCTAAACATGCTAATTATTGAAAGTCGCTTGTTTTTGTCTCATTACCGGCTTTGTGCACTAAGCGATTATCAATTACCGGAACTATGCTATGACAATACAGGATCGTGTCATATTGTCACGTAAATTATTGCTTGTTACCTTTTAATGCATATTGACAGTACAAGGGAAAACCGTGATGGTCAACAAATATCGCAAACAAGCCTTTGAAATATAATTACGCATTAAAAGTTTAAAGTTTATTTCGAAACATCTGCTTCTGACTGCTTAGCTACTGAGTGCGGTTTAACATGTACATGTAAATATGTAATTTACAATATTATTATTACAGCGGTTACCTTTTCTACGTTCGTACATAAAATACAAAAACATGGTGTACGAAAGCTGTTTCTTCAACTTATACAGTACGACCTTTTAATGCGGTGAATACAAATTAAATCAAAATCTTTTTTAATTCAATTCTACTAACAGCAAAACATTAAGAAAGTTGTGTTTTTTAAATGACAACCAGTGACGTAACACTATTTATTTATACACACGGAGAAAAACAGATACTAAGTAGTACATTGTTAGGCAAATCTAGTAACAAATAATAGAAATTTTAGTACAAAAATTTAGCTAACATTACAGCTAAATTTTTGCAATCAAAATTTTAACAAAATTTGTGATATCCAAAAGTAATTATCGAAAGTACACATAACATATATCATTAATTTGAGTGATTTAAGTGGGTATCAAAATTATTAATAAAAAAATATAGCAGCCCATCTAAAATAAAAAAGTTGAAGGCGGTTGCGGAAATCTAGAACACCTGTGTATTTGTAAATAATTTTATAAAATACGCTATGGTATACTGTATACGCACAGAAAATCTCATTTTTCCATCTTTGGTAGTTTTCCCGCTAAATTCCGCCGACACATTAATGTCGCACCCGGTATTGTGTAATCTACTACATATATTTAGTAAAGAAATGCTCGTCTTGACAGGATTGTTCGTTAGCATGTGAGAAGTGGGGAATTCACAGTTAAGGTGATAAATGCTCTATTTACTTTGAGACATAGTCACAAAATAAAATTACATTATGGAAGATCACTACATCAAGATAATTTGTTTTACAGTAAAATATAGTATTTACAAACAAATAAATTAAATAGTAAATTACTTGTACGCCTATAATTTCCAGTACGGAATATTGTTTCTCAAATTCGATACATGACGTTTACTTTTAATATGACTTCTACATTCAAATGTCGTGTGACCTAGCAACCCTATACCGCAAAATTTGCAACAAATGTGCGAACCTGTAAATTCTAAACCAAGGAAACGCCAAATATATTTCTTCACATGCGATGCAAGAGGTACACCAGGCTTACGTACCATGTTTTCGAAAACTCACAATGAGAATCCGATAAATAACCGAATTACCAAACTCCTTAATGTCTACCGCATTACTGAACTCTGCATCCACATACGTACATACACCTCCCCGTACAAGCGTCTCTGCGGGTGCAACCGTTTGTCACGCTTTAATTATAGCGCACGACCTTTTGATATAATGCAGTTATATGTTGTTCGGGTAATAGTGTAAGTTGATTACTTCATGTGTTATAATTATGATTTAGGGTTGTCAAATTGTCTTTTTCTCGGTATGCAAAACGCAAGATTTCATAGATATACATTTATTGATGGGACGGTCAGGATGTGCAAATCGGCAAAAGCCCGTCTGCATGAATCACGCAACGAAAGTCCATGCTTCTTACCACGTGTTTCGACTGTATCAAAATTCTCTGCATATCAGTGGTCCGTCCCCAGTGAATTATACCACACCTCAGAATAGACTGAAAGCATGCAAAATAAACGGTTCTCAAAATATCCATACTACAATACCTACTTAAATTACGAATGGCGCGATAGTTTCTTCGACAGATTGTCAATATGATCAATCCATGTTAAAGATTCATCCACAACTAACCCTAACATCGACACACTCTTCACTTGGTTGGGCACTATGTGCGTATGTACACCTATTGTTCTTATTTCCAAATGTAACTATTGCGGATTTTTCTGTATTTATATATAACTTATTAAGTAAAAAATATTCGTAAACTTTGTGATATAATGCGTGTCCCACTAAGAGTGAGGACCGGCGATATCTTGGAAACTACAATGGCTATAGTGATGGGAACAAATTTTTCATGACTAAAGTGGCAAAGGGAAACTTAAACCAAAAGTGTGCGTTTTCTAAAAATCTTAATATTTCCTTTATTATAAAAAATACGGTCATCAAATTTTCAGCATAAGGGTAGTTAGCAATGAGAACTTTAAAAATGGCATTAGAAACATTCTAGGCTCATTGGGTTCTTTGCGCTTGTACCCAACTTTTATTTTTCTTATGGGCGCCATATTGGATTTTTACATTTTTCAAATGGTCATAAAATGCTTTTCAACCCTGTTAAGACAACCTCAACATTCAGCTCATTAATAACAATCTCCAATTGACGCAATTTATTGGCGATATATTGAGCGTTTTGGTGGAGGAGCCGAATATCTGATGTGGAGTCTTTGACGGAAGGGCTTATGTAATTGATTGAATAGATTTACTTAACATCGCCCACAAAGTTTTTTCAGCAGTAAAAAATATAATAAGAACATATTGAAAGTTGTTTAAAAAAATTCACAATTTAGCTAAATTGAAATATTTATGAAAAGACTTCCTGGATGAATTTCCTAAGGCGATGCATAACGTAGACATTACACAAAATAATATTCCCGAGATAGCATTACAGTTTGTAGACAACAAAAAGTTGTTCACTTGAAATAGATGTGAAATTGTATGCATGGAATACATTTTGTAGTTTGTTTTTAATGAACATCTTTGGAAAAATAAAGGTTTGTGGTATTTCGTCATCTATGCATTTTATCAAAAACTTATCTGAATAGCTTCATATTTAATTTACTAAAGAACGATACATTGCAGGCAGGTATAGGGAAATGCTTATAAGAAATTCAAATTAAAGTTTTTTATCTTTTTTATCAGAGCGCGGAAAATATGCTGCTGTTCGTTAAAAAACTGAAATAGCATGAATCAAACATGGCAACGATTTCGATAGCCATCTTCTAGACTCCAGACTCTTCGATGTATTGCCTGAAATTCGAAGAAATACTCAATCGAATAAAATTTAAATCGCCACCCTTGCATTTAAGGCGTTTAACACGTCGGCCATTAAAGAAAGCGGCATTTCGCAAAAATCTCAAATTATGTGAATTATTTCAAAAACTAAGATAGGTAGGTATAGGGAATATTGATGGAAGTTGACATGAATCGAAGAGGGGTATCCAAAATCGTAATAATATTTAGGCCGTTCCATTTAAAAAATCAAACGTGTATCGTGCGCTGGGGAAACTGAACAGCCTGTATACGTGAATATAGTTTTATGTAGTGTAATATTTGTCTCCGAATATTTTTTATTTGAAAACGTTTGCTCTAAATTTCTCAGGAAGGGAATTATCGTCCGTCCACGGAATCTAACACCTTCCGTTTTGCAGATAGATTTCAAATGTTCCCTCCTCTGCTGATCCGTGTTTCCTTTTGATTTTCATAAATTTGGTTTTGTCTTTATTTATCTGAAGCTCACTATCTCTAAGAGAAACATCTAATATCCTGTATAGGTGTAAATTAAAGACAGCGAGAAGGCTCCTAAAAGAAGATCCTGTTCAATAATTCTGCGGCATTTTTGGAACAGATTAATTTTTGAATCGTCACAGTGCAATTATCGTTATTAAAATTTATTGCCAACGACTTTTTGCTAGAATTTGAACGGAAAAAAATAATAAACTCGACAAACTAGTTCGTTTTTTCCCTTTTGATTCATTATTTCAGGTTAATTTCTGCGCGTCTTCCTTTTTATAAATGATAATTACATACCTGCTTATAGTTTGTCCATTAGATATACGTAAGTATTACCTCAAAATTGATAATACGCTATTATTATAGAGTTCAGTATGTCATTAATCGTGAATAGTGAATTTGCAAAAAAGAACCCAAGTATGTTAAAAGAGACATGGATGTATGAATATTTCATCAAATATATCAATCGGAACGCCTGACCAACAGCTGTGTATGAAAAAGGTTGTGATTTGGAAAATACGCCGCACGATATTCGTCGTGTGGGTGTTGACGCACGACTGACCTCCAAAGGTACGTTATAAGACGTGAATGTCTCCTTCACAAATCACACAAAAGGATGATGGTACTGCCTCGGGCCTTTCTCTTACTTTTTTGTTTCTTTTTCAAGTTTCGACGGAACACACATTTCTCGTAGAGTTTATATCATTATATTTATTGCGGTGGATCTGTAAAGATTATGGCATATGCACGTACATATTACGCTTTATTCATTGTTTGATATACAGTGAGGTCCTAAAGTATTTTCCTCCCCCCCATGCTAACTTTTGAACGATAGAAGCTAGCGTTTTTCGAAAAAATAGGTCGATTTCTATTTTTTATGAACTAACTTTTGCCGTTATTGGCAGTTCAATTGTGTTTCCGGTGTCACCAGAAATGACGTCAACTTTCTTATTTTTAATAGAACATCCTGTGTATTTTTACATTTTTGGGGAAAGTAATCGAAACGCGAATCCAACGATAACACATATGTTATACTTTAACTTAAGAAATATTACGATATGCAGCAATAAAGGTTTTGGTAACCTGTTATTGTTGTTAAGCAAAGTTGGCTAGGAGCGTCAAATTGTTTTTTTATGATGCCAGACTGATCTAAAGAGCTCGTTGCTAAGCAAAGTAATCATAACAATTGCCAAACTGTTAAATTTCAATTCCAAAAGCGTAAATTATTCTTGTTATTTATTGTTACTATATCCTGCATTTGTCATCCATTACTCCTTTGTTCTCGTTATTATTTTCTCTCATTTTAACTTGATGTTTATCTTACGTGGTCCATGCAGAGGCCAGTGTAAAATCAACAACATAAAAAACTGAAACTTAAGCACATTGCCTATCAAAAACTAACAAATTTAAACAAATGTACCACAATGAAGTAATTACAATAATGTTCGATAAAGTAAAGGAGAAACAACAATGAACAAGACAAAAACAAATGCAAAATAGTAACAAGCTAAGAAAACGAAAGTATGACAAATGCAGGTTATAATAACAATAAATAATAAGAATAATTTACACTTTTGGAATTGTGATTTGATAGTTTGGCAATTGTTATGATTGCTTTGTCCAGCAACGAGCTCGTTAGACCAGTCTGGTGTCACAAGAAACAATTTGGCGCACTTTCCTAGTCAACTTTGCGTAACAACAAAAACAGATTACCAAAACCTTTATTGCTGCATATCGCCATATTTCTTAAGTTAAAGTGTAACATATGTGGTATCGTAGGATTCGCCTTTCGATTATCTTTCAAAAACGTAAAAATACGCATTAAGAAAGTTGATGTCACTTTCGGTGAAACCGGAAATACAATTGAACTGCCGATAACGGCAGAAGTTAGTTCATAAAAAATAGAAATCGACCTATTTTTCTAAAGACGCTAGATTCTGTCGTTCAAAAGTTAGCATAGGGGGAGGGGAACACTTTAGGACCTCACTGTATAAGGATAATGTTAATAAGTGTTTTTAGAATGAAATATATGTATATTCTTTTAACAAGTTCATTTCATGTTACAATATAAGTATGTCTACGGATTGAGTCCGGAAGAGAAAGAATGTTACTTATTTGTTGATTTAGGGAAAGGTACACACGTTCAAATTTGGAGTCAATTCTCAGACATTTTCAGTGTTTTTTCGCATCCATCCGTTTCTGCTATTTAAATATACGGAGTTACGATGTTTCTCCCGTTAAAGGAGTTATTATTGTCGAATTTATAATCGTTGTGGTCGTTAAGAGGGTAGTCTGAAAAGTTTAAAGCCTTAACATGAAGATGGTATTACTCGTCAAAAACATTCCGGCAATATAATTGCGCATGTGTTGAAAGATACTTTTAGAAACTTCAGTCATATTGGACGCTTAGTTGTTTAACGGTCGTTTGTGTTAGCGGATGTTAGTGCTTCTGCAAAAATGAAAAAAATCGAATATTCAGCCGTCATTAAATTCTTGCATTTGAAAGGTAATATGCCCACACAAATTGAAACCAAGATGGAATTTAAGTGAAATAAGTTGGGATATTGGCGGCGATTCATAACTGTAGATGAAACTTGGATACACCAGCATATTCCTGAAGCCAAGGCACTGTCGAAACAACTCACTGCGACGGGTGAATTGGCTTCGAAAGGGGCGAAGATTGTACCATCGGCCGGAAAAGTGGTAGCGACTCTTTTTTGTGATAGTCATGGAGTTGTGTTAGTCGACTATCTTGAAAAGAGAAAAACAATAACGAGGGCTCATTATAACATTAATTTAATAATAATTTATTTGTTCTATAATATACAAAATAATACACAAATAACACAATAATAGCTATAGAAAGAACTATGCATCATTACTTGACAAGCTGAAGGCAGAAAATGTGGAAAAACGGCCGCATTGAAAGAAAAAGGTTTTGCTCGACCAAGATAACGCACTTCACAGTGGTTGCCACGACAAAAATTCACGTATGCGGGTTCGAATTGATAGATCACTCACCCTGTTTATCAGATCTGGCCCCCAGCGACTAGCCACAAGGTTTCGCTCGGAGGACAGAGATTTTCATCGAATGAGGAGTTCATCACATTCATGAGAGCCTATTTCGCAGAACAAGCTACCAACTACTATTTGGATGAATTAAAGAGACGGGAGCATAGCTGGAAAAAGTGTACGGATTTATGTTACGTAAAATAAGGTTCCCAAAGCCCTACAGCAGCAATAAGACGTGTTAGGCGAAATCCGACAACATTGGCGTGTGCAGCAGCTCTCCCACTCTATATACATACCACTCCCTTCTCGCGACGCCGCTCAGTGTTGGCTAAGCAGCCGCCGGAGATGGAACTCCCGATCGCTGCTACCGCCAGGTGCGAAAGTCGCGCTGTGATACGTTTTTTAAACGCGAAAGGGGGTTCACCTATAGACATTCATCGTCAATTAACCGAAGTTTATGGAGAAAAGTGTATAGCTGTTCAACACGTCCGCAACTGGTGTAGGGAATTCACTGAAGGTCGGACGGAAATTCACGACGAAGAGCGGAGCGGAAGACCATCAGTTTCAGAGGATATCGTTGAAAAGGTCGAGAGCATACTGCTTGAAGATCGGAGGGTCACCATTCGTCAACTCGCTCTTCGGATTCCTGAGATTTCCAACACCACAAGTGAAAAGATTTTGACTGGCAGCAGAATTTTACGACATGGGGATACAGAAGTTGGAGCATGGTCTGCAAAAATGCTTGGATAGAAATGGAGATTATGTCGAAAAATAGCTTAAGTTTTTACCTTTAAAACGATGTGTAATGTTATGGAAATAAATAATGCTGTCTATTTTTAAAAAATATGGGAACCTTATTTTACGATTATCCCTCGTATCTTCCTTGCGACGAGGGAGTACCGATTGCTTTGCTTAAATGTATAAAATTTTTGCTTATTTGTTTTATAGCTCAGTAGCTCATTAAATAAAACATAGTACGCATGTATGTATAAGAATAAATTTATTAAAAGTTCCCCTTACTATCAATAAAAAAAATATAAAAGAACATGAGGTTTCCCTCTTGTAAAAATATGCATATATCTCCTAGTACGAGTGCGAGGCATTTTGTTACCTTAAATGTGTCTTCAGTATCGCAACGTTTATTTGTATATTAATTTGCAATATTATGGCCACCACCAAACCCTTGGCGGAGCTCGAACATCAGGTCGCAGAGGCAGTAACAGAATATAGCCATAGAAGACTACCCAGACGTTCTAGTCTGTTCTACTACCTCCCTACCAAAGTAAAACAATAAATGATAGATTTACAAAATAGAATAAATGCAGTAACGAATTTGTTAGCGTAAAAAATAACAATAAAATGTTAACAATTTACAAGGAGACTATGTTGAGAAATAAAACTGAATTTGACAAAAATTGTTATTTATAGTATTAATGTTGTTTGACCAGTGCTTTAACAATGAGAGTAAAGTCTGTGGCGTAGCATAGTAAACACTAGAAGTACCGGAACATTCCATACTACACAAACTTAAATAATTCATGAATCAACTATATCCAATTAATTAAGTGTCTAGGCAGATGACATTAACTGTTCTGGCAGAAGTGATTTTAGTAAGTGAATTTTTAGAAGATTTAGACATTTACAATTTGTTCCAAGGAGAAAGTTGGTGGAGATATGGTCTTCCAAGTAGAATTATGGTAAATTAACTATTATTGAATAGAATTTACATATCAGGAATTGAAATAATGTGCAAAGGTTCAAGATATTCAAGATGGTTATGTTTTAATAAATCGGGTGTCCTGGTTCGCGTCTTCTTTGTGTGAATAAACGACCGGTAATGCTTAGGAACCGAAATGATTTCTTAACTTCAGTGCGATAAGCTTTAGATTGCTTGTAATGAGCTGAAGACTTGTACTTTTGTATTTATCGAAAAGATTTTACTTGCAAACAGTTAATAATTTAATCGAAGTATTATCTTTTTGTGTATGTTAGCCACCCGATCGGTCCCGGATGTCAAGCGTGTCTCATGTTAGCTCTGGTGTCCGTTCGGGTTGTTAGCTATTGTGTTTTTTATATATGTATATGTGTACATATATAAATTATGTAAGTGGCTAATGGTACAGTACCAAGGCCAATATCAATAATAATAATAATTATTATTATTATCTTTTTGTGTGTAAAACCTTAGGTCAGTTGCGTTTAGGGTGCAGCTACGATAGAAGGAAATTATCTTTAACTCTATCCTACTGATATTATGCCAAATCTAACAAATAATAGTGCAAATAAAAAATATACTTAATTCAGATCTTCTCCAGATTAATTTACTCTTAAAAGCATTTTTTATAACAATGATTATAGACTACGTTCTATTTCACCATTACATATTATACCAGTGATGGAAGTACAGCTACCAGAAAAAAATTACCACGTGAAGCATTAAAATACCTTATTAAATTCAAATGTTCGACTGTCAATGTAGCCGGTAGCTTATTTATAAATCACATAAAAAACCATAAAACAAATCTTTAATAAATACTCTTGAAAGGGTCTGATTTCGACTTCGTTTCATCGTTCAAGGTCTTTTACTCAAGACTAATATAATTATAATTTATTAATCTGTTGCTATTTCCTTTCATATTTACATTTTTGTACAATTTACGCTTGGCATTTGAAATAAGATGTTGTACGTATTTCTAATTCATATATAAATTAAATGATTTTAAATTCAATAATTGCACATGTGTGTAAGTATAAGTCGGCCAAAATAACTGTGTGTGTGTGAGTGAAATAAAATAAAAGAAAGCAAAAACAAACAAGACTCATTTGTAAAGTTGTTAAAGATACATGACGTATGGTCCCAAAGTTTTCGGAAAATTTTCAAATGGTTTGTAGTTGTGCCGAACGACGTTTAATTAAATTGTCGCTGGAAGTGAAATGTCACAATTACCTTCTTTTAATGACAACAGGTTGAGTTTTGCGATTTAGTTCAGCAAAATGTCTTACAAGCTAGATATTCGTAAAGGAATTTACAATCCAGTTGGGCGAATGTCCAAGTGTGATATAGTGGCCATTTATCGAGAACAACATATTTCTGTATCAACAATTTATCAGATCATAAAGGAATGTCAAGAATGTATACCGCGCGTTAATTTGCCTAAAAGTGGTCGACCAAGAATCTTGAGCCAAGTGAAGGAATGCAGAGTGATTGAAGCCGTTAAAGACAGAGTTGGATTTTTACGGTGAATATTAGCTCGAAGATGTCGTGTTTCAAAGACCACTGTTTTTCGATCAATCCTCCAAGAAAACATGTGTTTCGAAAACGAAGAAAGGCATCAAAGTGTAGCGCGGCTTAGTTAAAACGAATTCCTAGATATTGTCGTGCTCTCGAATTGAACTCTTACTTTATCAGCTTCAATGTAAATTATTTCGTAAACGTAATGCAGCACTTTTTTGTTGGTTGGAAACTGAACTACAATCTAGTCGCTAATCGTAGGTTTATAAAATCTGCGACTGTCACTTATATCACAATTTCCAATTCGCGCTTCAAATTCTAGATCTGACTGTTTCTCTCTCTCTCTCAATATCTCTTACGAAATCTTCTCTGTTGCAGTCATCGCTACCTTCGTCTAGAAGGTCAATTTCACTCTGGATTTCTGAGTCACTGTCTGACGACACAAATGTTTGCTTAGCTTCTTTTGTCTCTTCTTCTTTGTCGACTGTATCAGATTAGTAGGGTCTTTTGTTTTGGAGATCACTTTCGTTGTACTTTCAGACTGTTGGACTTTTAGGGTGTCTTAGAGTGTATCACATTAGCCCCTTCAACTGTATCATATTAGCCCCTCCAGCTGTAGTATATTAGCCCCTTCAATTGTATCATTTTAGCTCCACAAGTTTGAGGTCTGATACCTTACATTAGAGTTGATATTTTGGAGGTCTCCAAATGCAAGAAGATAAAGAATTTTTTTCCGAGTACGGAACAGTTTTTAAAAAAAATTTAGTTGAATAAATGACAGAGTTACAATAAAAGTTTAGACCTGCTACGGAAAAGTTTTCAGCTACAAAAAAAGAATGCATAATTGAGTTTTCAATTTTTTTAATGCATTCGTTGTATTTTTTTGAGCGATTCCTTTATGATCAATAATAGCACAATACATTTCCTAGTAAATACGATTTTTTCCTAGTTTTTGTTATACGCAAATAACATTTTTTCTAGTGTATCATATTAGCACTGCTTTTTAGCGCCGATTGGCCCTAAATACTTTCATTGCAGAGCTAGAGCAGTAAAATGAATTTGCTATTCTCATTATTCCAAACATGTTGCCTTCTCTTTTCGTATAGGTAAAACAATTAAAAATATTAGTTCAAACAAAGTTTTCTATACAACATTCGGGAAGGCAGACAGAAGAGGGCGTTTTATCACAAAACAGAATTGAAGTAAATGTATCGATACAGGAAAAACAAGGTGAAGAACCTTATCGTAAAAAGAAGCAAACAAATACTGACCTTCCCCAACAAAAAATTTACGAAAATAATGCTGAAAGTCTGACGTATTTAGGAGCGATTAAACGAAATCTTAACAATAAGAATGAAACAGGGCAAAACAAGACAATTGTCGATATTCCAGAGGACGAACCGGAATTTACTACGGTAACCAGGAAACAAAAAAGAAAATCCTAGGTACAGATAACACATGGTAGAGCTACCAATGTAGAGTTAAAAGGGATTATTAGATACGCGCATCTACATGCTTTTGGATTTGAACCCAGTACGACGGACAATAATATCAGTACATACTTAGCCAACAAAGGTATTAACAAGATCAAAATTGAAAAGCTAAAATCTAAACATCCGGATGACTACTCGTCGTACAAAATATCTGTTCCCTTCGATATGCTCGAGGAGGCACAGAAACCATCACTATGGCCAACTGGTGTTAAAATAAACCGTTTTTTAGAGAAGATTTGGCTCAAGTTCCTTCAAAAAACCTAAAAAAATCAAGAATTGACACACACAAATTCTCTTTATTCCATCAAAACATACAATGTATTACAAACAAAATAGATAACATTGAAGCCTTCTTGTTTAGTAGTAATCGACCGTATTCTGTATTAGCTTTTACTGAACACTGGCTCAAACCTGCGCATATTGGGCATATTACCATCAAGAACTATAAGTTGATTTCTAGCTTCATACGATCAGTAAACATTCATGGCGGTTCTTGTATCTTTGTACGAGACGATATCGAAGCACATGAACTTGAGCACCTAAAACAGAAAAGTGCAGAAAATATAATAGAATGCTCTGCAGCAATTCTACCTACACTCAAATTTATAATTTTAAACATATATAGGCCGCCATATGCTGATTTAGATAGTTTTTTATACTCTTGAAGATATTCTACTGAATTTAAAACACAATACGGGTAGATACACCATAGTATTGTGTGGAGGTTTCAATATAAATCTTATGAAGGAGAATGATAAGAAAGTCAAAACGTTCCAGGATTTGCTTAGTTCATTTGGTCTACGACAAACTATTACAGAACCTACCAGAGTTTGTGAAACTGGTGCTACTCTTATAGATAACATATTTATAAACACAAACATAAATTTTGAGAGTCTAGTAAACAAAACTAGCTTGTCAGATCACTATGGGCAAGAAACACATTTTGAACTATTGCTAGAACAACCAAAGACGGAAAAACTATCTTTGAGAGTCTTATCAAATAATGAAATTCTTATAATACGAGCACAGTTACAACAAGTTGATTGGGATCTATTCCTAGTACAACAACACCCAAACAAGTTCGCCTACTTACTGATATCTACGCTGAAACAGATTTATGAAACTGTGTGTCCAGAAAAAGTGAAGTTTAAACAACCAAAAGAGGTAAACGCATATTGGTTAAATGATGAGATTAAAAATA